>JAVTVY010006307.1:0-39294 GCA_036873755.1 Hanleya hanleyi
AGCCATCTTGGATTTCCCCATGAAACCTTGTTACCGCGATTTCTCCGGAACTACTGCATGGATCTTTTCTAAATTTGGTACACAGGTTCCCCTTGGGGTCTAGTTGTGCAAGAAACCTTTTCTGGTCCGATTCGAAAATCCAATATGGCCACCAGGCAGCCATCTTGGATTTCCCCCATGAACCCTTGTTATCGCGATTCTCAGGAACTTCTGCATGGATCTTTCTCAAATTTGGTACACAGGTTCCCCTTGGGGTCTAGTTGTGCAAGATACCTTTTGCGGTCCGAATCGAAAATCCAATATGGCCACAAGGCAGCCATCTTGGATTTCCCCATGAAACCTTGTTATCGCGATTTCTCAGGAACTACTGCATGGATCTTTCTCAAATTTGGTACACAGGTTCCCTTTGGGGTCTAGTTGTGCAAGATACCTTTTTCGGTCCGATTCGAAAGTCCAATATGGCCACACGGCAACCATCTTGGATTTCCCCATGAAACCTTATTATCGCGATTTCTCTGGAAGGACTGCATGGATCTTTCTCAAATTTGGTACACAGGTTCCCCTTGGGGTCTAGTTGTGCAAGATACCTTTTTTGGTCCGATTCGAAAATCCAATATGGCCACCAGGCAGCCATATTGGATTTCCCCATGAAACTTTATCATCATTTCTCAGGAAGTACTGAATGGATCTTTCTCAAATTTGGTACACAGGTTCCCCATGGGGTCTAGTTGTGCAAGATACCTTTCCTGTTCTGATTTGAAAATCCAGTATGGCCACCAGGCAGCCATCTTGGGTTTCCCCATGAAACTTCATCGTCATTTCTCAGGACCTACTGCATGGATCTTTCTCAAATTTGGTACACAGGTTCCCCTTAGGGTCTCGATATGCAAGATTACTTTTTCGGTCCGAATCGAAAATCCAATATGGTCACCAGGCGGCCATCTTAGACTTCCCTATGAAAATTTGTTAGCGTGATTTCTCAGGAAGTACTGCCTGGATCTTTCTCAAATTTGATACACAGGTTCCCCTTGTGGTCCAGTTGTGCCAGATACCATTTATGATCTGATTCCTAAATCCAATATGTCCATCAGGCGGCCATCTTGGATTTCCCCATGAAACTTTGTTATTGCGATTTCTCAGGAACTGCTGCATGGATCTTTGTTAAATTTGGTTCACAGGTTCTCCTTGTCGTCTAGTTGTGCAAGATACCTTTTCTGGTCCGATTCGGAAATCCAATATGACCAACAGGCGGCCATCTTGGATTTTGCCATGCAACTTTGTTATCGTCATTTCTCAGGAAGTACTGCATGGATCTTTCTCAAGTTTGGTACACAGGTTCCCCTTAGGGTCTAGTTGTGCAAGATACCTTTTTCGGCCCGAATCGAAAATCCAATATGACCACAAGGCGGCCATCTTGAATTTTTCCTTGAAACATTGTTATCGTGAATTCTCAGGAAATATTTCATGGATCTTTCTGAAATTTGGTACACAGGTCCCACATGCAAGATACCTTTTCTGGTCCGATTCGAAAATCCAAGTTACGCTTCAAATTAAAACGGTATTCTCGAGTTGTGACGTTGCATCGCAAGAGTCGTCGGATCAAACGGTGGGGCATATTCTATATATTGACTATAGAGAATATCCATACCGTCACCTTCCATATTAAAGAGTTCAAATAATTCGGTATTAAAATGTATTTCTTCAAATTTTCAATCAGTTTTCTTTAGTCCATGCAGTAGCAAGTGAACTGCCCCACCCTTTCGTCTGCCGGCGGGTCGGCTACATGAAGGGACGTCACTCTTGTGACTTAATGTCACAACTCGACAACTGTAGACTACTGTATGTTTCGATGCAAGGGAGATAATCAGGATTCAGGCACTTTCGAAGTTTCAACATTACTGCGCGGACCGGATCCCTTCAGTATTAAGTATTGTACCATCTTACTATTTTCGAGCATGGTATCTTAAAAGAGATATCTCAAACTAGCCCAGTAAACAGAACAGAATTAGCATTCGTTCCTAATTATAAAATCTTAAGTATGTTTCATAGCTCATGCCAAAGTGTCAAAGAGATTGGTCTTCGCTTCCAGTACCCAATGATGACACGTGCAAAAAAATAAATAAAAAAAAATACTACAAAACAAAGGCGAAGGATCCTCCGTACATGTACATTCACTTTCAGACTAACTTTGCTCATTTCTCTTGTATTATAACAACCGACATAAGTACAGTTTCTAGAAATCTTGAAACTCCTGAAACTGAGATTATATCTTGGTGTGTTTCAGTGTCCATTTTTCGATCTTTTTCGCTCAGATTCGAAATTCTGTAAACAAAATTACAAATCAATCGTTTGTTCTTAGTAACAATGGACAGAAACATCCTCTAGTCATTAGCTTACAATTATCGGACAATGGTGGGCGCCAAGATCCTTCAGGATCTCTCGTTATTTCAGTCTGATTAAACTAATACCCAAAGAATAGCCTACGGAAAACTCCATTCGGTGCTACATTAGTAAAGCCAATATTATTTTCTTTAAATCTACACAAAAAGCCTGTGTTTCGTACAGACAGAATACCCAAGCTGTATTTTGTTATCGCTCAGAGCCAAAAGTGAGGTAAAATATAGCTAAGATTCATAGCGTCTCCCTTCCCTCAACGCTATGCCGATGACAAATACATTTCCCTGTTGGTAACTCGAACATCTCCATGGCGCAAATAGTATACATTGCGTATATAGACGTAAGTTGACCTGGCGTAAGAATCTGGCGTCGAGGTCAAGTGCATTATAGTACGGGCGAAAACCGGCAAAAGAGTGCGCTGTCTCAAAAAGGTCGCCGTCTCATGTGGAGGTCATGTGGAGGTCACCTGATGGTCAAGTGCATGGGGCATGTATTCCTCCGCAGTGATGTGGTCTGGCGGTGATGCGGTCTGCCTCCGCGGACAGAAATTACGCTGCATGGACCGATTGGGTCGAGTGAGGTGTCAAAGTGAAGCGCTCCTCCAGGACCATATGGGATGCATGTACAGACTTGTATCTGGGGTTTTTCCATCATGCGGCGGTCACGTGATTAGGAGTGCATGTACGGACTTGTATGCCGTCCATTCCTTTGAGTCGGGGACTTGGGGTCCCTACGGAAGGATTTTGCAAGTCATGGGTGGGTGTATGTAAAATAAGGACTTGTCTCGAAAATATAAAAAGCGGAACACGGACTTTACCTCTACAATGAAGGATAACCCCTATCAACCCTATCCCAAAGGGCTAATATCGGTCCCGGGCTTATCGGGTTCTGCCTGGAGTGGGTGTATGTAAATTTAGGATTTGTCCCGAAAATATAAAAAGCGGAACACGGACTTTACCCCTACAATAGAGGAAAACCCCTATCAACCTTATCCCAAAGGGCGAATATCGGTCCTGGCTTATCGGGGCCTGCTGAGAGAGGTAGGGTGGGGGAGTGGGTGCATGTAAATTGAGGATTTGTCCCCGAAAATATAAAAAGCGGTACACGGACTTTACCCCTACAATAAGGGAAAACTCCTATCAGCCCTATCTCAAAGGGCTAATATCGGTCCCTCTCTTATCGGGGCCTGACGAGAGAGGTAGGGTGGGGGAGTGGTTGTATGTAAATTTAGGATTTGTCCCGAAAATATAAAAAGCGGAATACGGACTTTACCCCTACAATAGGGGAAAACTCCTATCAACCTTGTCCAAAAGGGCTAATATCGGTCCCTGGCTTATCGGGGCCTGCTGAGAGAGGTAGGGTGGGGGAGTGGGTACATGTAAATTGAGGATTTGTCCCGAACATATATAAAAAGCGGAACACGGATTTTATCCCTAAAATAGGGGAAAACTCCTATCAACCACGTCTAGTGGGGTTTATCGGAGCCTGCCGACAGAGGTAGGATGGGAAGTGAGTGCATGTAAATTGAGGATTTGTCCCGAAAATATAAAAAGCGAAACACGGACTTTACCCCTACAATAGGGGAAAACTCCTATCAACCTTGTCCAAAAGGGCTAATATCGGTCCCTGGCTTATCGGGGCCTGCTGAGAGAGGTAGGGTGGGGGAGTGGGTGTATGTAAATTTAGGATTTGTCTCGAAAATATCAAAAGCGGAACACGGACTTTACCCCTATAAAAGGGGAAAACTCCTTTCAACTTTGTCCCAAAGGGCTAATATCGGTCCCTGGCTTATCGGGGCCTGCTGAGAGAGGTAGGGTGGGCATTAGGAGTTTTATAGAATGCAACAGTTTTGGGGCCCCGAGCTCCGAGCTCCGAGCTCCCGCCTGCCTCATTCCCGAGCTCCGAGCTCCGAGCTCCCGACTACTATATCCCCGAGCTCCGAGCTTCCGTCGTTACGCCTTAACGCCCGTCGTTACGCCTTAACGCCCTAGCATAACGCCTTGACGCCATGATATACACAGATGAAAGAAAAACAACATCAAGGATGAGAGATGAGAGAACAACAACAACAACATGTTTTTTTTCATATGGTTTATTCTCCCCTCCAGTACATCATACCCACGCTGGGGGAGCCGCGTTGCGTATGTTTACAATTCAAGAAGACTCTCGTCCAATCAGGGGAAGCCATTTGGCGCTCTATCAGTCATATTCGTTCTCTTGCCCGTTACTGCGTTAGATGTATTCTCGGCTGCTCTTGTCCAATCAGAAGTCGCCGTTTCAGAAACTTTCATCTTTGCTCGGTGTGACCTAATCGTCGTCGGGCAGGCCTGGATATTGTTCGGGCAGCATGTCCTGAAAGAGTTGTTCGCGCATCCTGATCGCATTTTCCAGGGCCTCAGTGGGTGGTAGCCCCATATCCTCTTCCAAGTGACGCTTGGTCTTCATGATGGACCAGTGCGTGGGGTCGCCTTTCATTTCAAGCGGTAGTAAGGTATACTGTTCATAGATCGCCATGACTGTTTTCCTGATGCAGGGGCGCATTTGGGTGTACGCCTGTTGTAAGTTATCCTGTCCGGCGTCCTCGATCGCTGCAGCATGAGTATTGATAGCTGCTGTCACAATACGATCCCAGAAGGAAGGTTCTGCATCACTTTCCTGGTATGTAGGCTGACTATCTGAGGTCAAGCTCTCCGTATCAGTATATAGACTCTCAGCAATCTCACTTTCCTGGGATGTAGGCTGACTATCTGAGGTCAAGCTCTCCTTATCAGTAGATAGACTCTCATCAATTTCTGTATCGGCTTCTTGTGCCTCGGAGTCTTCAATCCCATGTATATTTTTCTCGTGTCGCATCATATCGTAACGTCTGGTGAACGTGCGTTGGCACTCAGAGCAAGTATAAGCCATATTGACGGTTGAACGTCGACTGTGCGTGTTTTGGCAGTAAGGCCCGTCAACGCTTAGCTTAACGCTTCAACGCCCTGGTGAACTAGCTCAGCAGCCCTGATTTTCATGGAATTGCCACCAATACATCGAAATGCAGTGACGCCCGTCAACGCCCGTCGTTACGCCTTAACGCCCGTCTCAACGCCCGTCAACACCCGTCGTTACGCCTTAACGCCCGTTTCAATGCCTTAACGTCCGTCTCAGCGCCTTAACGAGCGATAAAGGGGTTTTGGAGGCCGATTAACATTTGAACTCTGAGTGCACTTTCTGTCACGTGACCGGAAGTGACCTTTGACCATGTGACCGGAAGTGACCTTTGACCCTGCGCTGCTCGGAAGTGACGCCATCGTACGCAGGCGCACACAGACACACATACCTGGTGCACCCGCACCCTGGTGCACCCTATAGCCCGTACCCGCAAGAGCATTTGGACACCTGTTGACCTCAATAATTTGTATATGACCTCTGTGAGGTCACTTCCGCTTCCGTTCACGTGACCGGAACTGACCTTTGACCCTGCGCGCGCTAACAAAACTGGATAAAAAATTGCGCGCAGGGTCAAAGGTCAGTTTCGGTCACGTGAACGGAAGCGGAAGTGACCTCACAGAGGTCATATGCAAATTATTGAGGTCAACTGGTGTCCAAATGCTCTTGCGGGTACAGGCTATAGGGTGCACCAGCGTGCGGGTGCACCAGGTATGTGTATGTATGTATGTCCTAAATTTTCATACACCCACTCCCCCACCCTACCTCTCTCAGCAGGGCCCGATAAGCCAGGGGCCGATATTAGCCCTTTTGGACAAGGTTGATAGGAGATTTCCCCTACTGTAGGGGTAAAATCCGTGTTCCGCTTTTTATATTTTCGGGACCAATCCTCAATTTACATGCACCCACTTCCCATCCTACCTCTGTCGACAGGCTCCGATAAACCCCACTAGACGTGGTTGATAGGAGTTTTCCCCTATTTTAGGGATAAAATCCGTGTTCCGCTTTTTATATATGTTCGGGACAAATCCTCAATTTACATGCACCCACTCCCCCACCCTACCTCTCTCAGCAGGCCCCGATAAGCCAGGGACCGATCTTAGCCCTTTTGGACAAGGTTGATAGCAGTTTTCCCCTATTGTAGGGGTAAAGTCCGTATTCCGCTTTTTATATTTTCGGGACAAATCCTAAATTTACATACAACCACTCCCCCACCCTACCTCTCTCGTCAGGCCCCGATAAGACAGGGACCGATATTAGCCCTTTGAGATAGGGCTGATAAGAGTTTTCCCTTATTGTAGGGGTAAAGTCCGTGTACCGCTTTTTATATTTTCGGGGACAAATCCTAAATTTACATGCACCCACTCCCCCACCCTACCTCTCTCAGCAGGCCCCGATAAGCCAGGACCGATATTCGCCCTTTGGGATAAGGTTGATAGGGGTTTTCCTCTATGTAGGGGTAAAGTCCGTGTTCCGCTTTTTATATTTTCGGGACAAATCCTAAATTTACATACAACCACTCCAGGCAGAACCCGATAAGCCCGGGACCGATATTAGCCTTTTGGGATAGGGTTGATAGGGGTTTTCCTCTATTGTAGGGGTAAAGTCCATGTTCCGCTTTTTATATTTTCGAGACAAATCCTCATTTTACATACCCCCACCCATGACTTGCAAAAGGGACCCCAAGTCCCCGACTCAAATGAATGGACGGCATACAAGTCTGTACATGCACTCCTAATCACGTGACCGCCGCATGATGGAAAAACCCCAGATACAAGTCTGTACATGCATTGCATATGGTCCTGGACGAGCGCCATTTGCGTACACTTCGCCATCCATAAGATGGCTTGCGAATCGTGTCTCCATTATCGCGGAGCGATATCCGGTGTTTTACCGGATTCTGTTCGGCCTTCATCCGGCGGAGAACAGACTCGAAAACCCTGATAAATTACAGGTTTTCATACATACCTCGGAAACAAATATTGCCTGGGCTTACAAAATATATATGTTTGAATAACTTTCGTATCATCCAAGAGGTGTGGTAGATCTGTAATTTTGAACAAGTAGATCATCACATGACTCGAAAATGGCGGGTTACGTTGGGGTTACGTCGGTAGACTTTAGCGGATTGGCTGACGAAGTGACGTGGTATTGATTTCTGGAAATTCCCTCTTGCAGTTGCCGAAAGTAGTCTGAAATGGATACACACGATCCCAGGGTCAGTCTTACCGCGTATAGATGACCGGAATGGTTACAGGTTGGGAGGAGCGCTTCACTTTGACACCTCACTCGACCCAATCGGTCCATGCAGCGTATTTGAAGTCTGGGGACTAATTTCTGTCCGCGGAGGCAGACCGCATCACCGCCAGACCACATCACTGCGGAGGAATACCTGCCCCATGCACTTGACCATCACGTGACCTCCACATGACCTCCACATAAGACGGCGTCTTTTTTGAGACGGCGCACTCTTTTGCCGGTTTTCGCCCGTACTATAATGCATTTGACCTAGACGCCAGATTCTTACGCCAGGTCAACTTACGTCTATATACGCAATGTATAATGCTGGCGCACTTATTATTACCTTTGCGCCCTATTGGACCTTCATTAACTTGAGAAAATGGGCCGCCATGAATAAAAATACCATAATCGATGTTGTGATCATCATCCGCTATATACACGGGGTCTATTATGACGGAAGCGCCCATCTTCTTGACCCTAGCGTTGAGGGAAGGAAGACGCTATGAATCTTAGCTAGGTAAAATAGCGTCAACTGGCTTGAGAAATTGAACTGTGCGAAACACAGATTTATGCACAGAATTCAAATGGCAAAAATGGCTGTACTAACGTAACCCCTACTACAGTTTTTCATGTGTTACCGTACCTACTCCTTTCGGTCCGCTGATATTTGGATCTGATTTACATGCAAATCAAATCAGTTGCATTGTGATTGATCAGTAGACAGTCGTAGTCCATAAATCGTACAGTAATCGGACCAATTATTTCGAAAGCCACTCATCGTTCATGATGAATTCCCGTGAGTAGTAGTAAAAGGAGATTTTGACACATGTTTATGTCACTTTGTGACGTCACTTCCGGTCCCGGGACCTTTGATCCCTGCGCATGTGCACAATACCGGACAAAATGGTGTGCAGCGGGTCAAAGGTCACTTCCGAGCACGTGACCGTAAGTGACGTCACAAAGGCCAAACTTGTCAATAGGTGTAGAAAGTTACCTTTTGGAACCGGAAGTGACGTCACAAAGGTCATATGCATATTTCAAAATGGTCAGTAGGTGCCTCCGTGTTCTTTCACAATCTGAGCGTAAATACGTCATTTGCTCAACCATGTCACCAGTCCTACCAGCCGTTCTTCCCCTCACACCTGGTCTCTCAATGCACGTCATCAACATGGTCTCCGACAATATCGCCAGCACTATGTCCAGCATAATGCCAAGTGTGGAACCCCCTTTTCTCCACATGACCTATGACGAGAACAATATGACCTAGAGACATAGGGATTTCACCAAATCAATCACCTGGACCCAGGCTTCCGCCCTGCAGCAATGTGGGGTGAGGAATAGAGCTGCGCATGCGCAACCAGAAGCGGAACCCTGTACGGAGAACCAGTGGGGCTAGAAACATTAGGATAAAATCACCATCTTGGAAGATCGGGATGTCTGCTGGTCGGGCCCTGAGTTCACATCGAATACGGTTACGTTACACCGTGACGGTTGAGCCAAGTTTAATCGGGTTTTGAGCGGTGAGCTCGACAGTAACCTCATCCACATGGAGAATGCCTTGTTCCTGAAAATGTTAAAATCTGGCATTACAGGGAACATGTACAAGGTTATAAAAAGTATGTATATGCTTAGTATAATCAAAGAATGGACTGGGTAAAGAGATCGCCATTACTCGAGGGGTTCACCAGGGCAGTGTTTTGAGCCCGATTTTATTTAATTTGTTTATTAACGACCTATTAGAAGATTTTGAACAGAGTAGCTGCTCTGCACCAGTTCTCTTTGATGAACCTGTTCATAGTCTTGCTTATGCAGATGACATTGTTGTTCTATCATTAAGTAAGAATGGCCTGCAAGACAAGTTGGACATTCTCCAAAATTATATTAGTGACTGGGGCCTATCGATTAATATAAAGAAATCGAAGACTATTGTTTTTGGACAAAATCAGAAAAGCAAAGAACAGTTCCATATTGGTGTACAAACTCTTGAAAGTTGTAACTCATATAAATATCTAGGCCTTGTACTGCACAGTAACGGAAAATTCAACATAACTGTATCTAATCTTGCGAGCAGAGCCAATAAGGCTCTATTTAGTATAAGACATGCCCTCAGTGTAGGGGACATTAACCCTATATTGTCTTGCAAACTGTTTGATACCATGGTCAATCCAATTTTGACATACGGTGCAGAAATTTGGATTGGTTACCTGAAAGAGTTTGTCAATCCTACAGACCTACTGAATATATCAAATGATATTGAACGAGTTCATATGAAGTTTTGTAAACATGTGTTACGAGTAAACTCCAGGTCTACTAATGCCGGTGTACGTGGAGAACTGGGGAGAACCCCTATTAATTTCTCTGCTATTGTAAAGAGCATTAAATATTTTTTCCATATTCGTGATGCTGATCCATCCTCCCTACTGTACAAGGCATTTCTTGAACAGTGTGAGGCTATCGGGCAAACAATGCACAAAATTGGGTGCACTATATGAAACGTCTGCTACAAAGCCTTAAGTCGTATCACGTATGGGAAAATTTTGGTTGCCCAAATCCCAAAGCTAGCACTAAGTTTATGAAAGTTGTTCTACATGAAATCTATGAGACAAAATGGAGAGACGAGGTATCATCTTCCAGCAAACTTGAAACATATAATCTCGTGAAATCTTATCCCCGCCATGAGCGAAATCTGATGTCTCTGAGTAATGGAAAACATAGATCTGCACTAGTTAAACTTCGAATCAGTGCCCATAGATTGGAAATTGAGACAGGTAGATACTCTAAAACCCCACGAAGTAATAGACTCTGTAATACATGTGGTGTGTTAGAGGATGAAAAACACTTCCTTCTTAGCTGCTGCAAATTTTCTGAGCGTCGGGCAAAACTAATGGCTGAATTGGCGAACATAATAAGCGATAAATCTATGTGCACTGATGACATGTTTGTGGAGCTGTTATCCTGCACTAATCCACAAATTACTAAATATGTAGCCCATTTTGTTTACGACTGTTTCCAGTTAAAAGATGGTTAAAAAATTTCCTTATATAGCATACAATATACCCTATTTAAACGTGGCTGTGCATTGAAGACTACCAGTCCCCAGGTCACAGTGCCAGTCCCCTAGATTTGTGAGCGCTTATTGTGCACATTTTAATGTAAATTTGTCTTGTATATTGTTTTGTATTGTCCGTAGTAGTATATAAAACACCGATTCCTTAGTATTGACCTACTTATTTGTTCCCCCGGGTAAAATTTGTGGGGGAACTGGGGCGGGGTTTCCCAGTGGGGGTTTCCCATGACGATCACGTGATCAAGGCATGTACTGACCTGTCTAGGCTATAGTTCCGGGTCCAAGGTCAAAAATGTATTCCTCCGCGGTGATGTGGTCTGCCTCCGCGGGCAGAAAAGTAGTCCCACGGAATGTACACCCTGCCTGGGGGTTTTCCCCAGGCCCGCTGTCCTGTTTGTTGTTGTTGCCTTGCACTAATCCATCAGAATAGTACTTATTACGCTGTAGAGCTACGTATAGGCGTATATAACAGGTCGCTCTGCGTCCTACACCTCCATTCCGGCGGAATGACGGACACCCATACGTCTCGGATTTTACAGCATGCCACCGCGGTGAATTCATTCACGGGTTACCGAGCAGTGGTTCGGTCCATGTTTGCAGATGGCGACGACAACGAGGGGCGACGCCAGATTCTCAACGAGTTCACAGAAGCGGTCCTCGACAGAGTGCACTCGATGGATAGGCGTGCCATCACTCACCACTACTGGACTATGACAGCCATCCTTGATGCTCGGGCTATGGACCACGAGCGCTCACGCCGGAACCAGCGACGGCTGGTTGGCCTCTCAATAGTCTGCGCCCTATTGACCCTGGCGCTGTGGCATTGACAATATAAATACGAGGGTCAGACACAGTGTGTATCATTCAACGATCGACATTGGATCAAGCATGTCACCCGTCCTGCGAGCCATCCTGCCCCTTACACCCCAGGTGGGGTTACACGTCTATGAAGATAAAGTCACCCTCGTGGAAGATCGGCATGCCTGTGGGTGGAGTTCGGAGTACACATCCACTACGGTTACCCTACACCGTGATGGTTGGACCAAATTTAAACGGGTGTTGAGCGGTGAGCTCGACGGAAACCTCATCCACCTCGAGAACGCCAACTACGTACACCGTGGACCCTTCTTTGCCCGTGTGGGACGTTACCACGATCCTACGCAAAGCTTCACCCTAGACCCTGATCTGTGGACAGCCTTGGAGAAAGTGGTGCCTATTGTGGACCAGCTCTTTACACCGGACGAGCGGTCATCAGACCAGTTGGGGTGGGCTCGTGCTATTGAGGACGCGCTGGCTGAACCCAATGAGCAACTGTCTAGTCATGAACCAGACGACGAGGCTATAGACTATCCGGCTGAACTGAGTCAACCAACACAACGGTGGTAGAAACTTGTTATAAATAAACCATACTCTCCGGGTCCATCATCATTGTGTCACCATGAAGCGCTGGGAGAAGGTGTTGGATAACTTATACTACAGTCCCGACAGTCCGGCGGCCTATAGTGCATTGTCGGCTCTCTATCGAGCGGCCAAACCCCAAGGGATACAACGTGCTCAAGTCCGAGATTGGTTAAGAAAACAAGACACCTATACCTTACATCGAGCTGTCCGTCGCCATTTTCTACGGAACCGGGTCATCGTGGGAGGAATAGATGCCCAGTGGCAAGCGGATTTGGTCGATATGAGCGCCTTTGCCAAACACAACGATGGGAATCGGTATATCTTGACGTGCATCGATATCCTATCCAAGTATGCGTGGGTGGTACCCATCCGGACGAAAACGGGGGCGAATCTCATAGCGGCGTTCAAAGACATCTTCAAGACCGGGCGCAAACCTTTGTATTTGCAAACCGACGAAGGCACGGAATTCCTCAACAGACCGTTCCAAGCCTTTCTCAAGAAACACAAGGTCTTCTTCTTCCATACGTACAACGAGACCAAGGCGTCCGTGGTGGAAAGGTTCAACAGGACATTTAAAGGTCGTATGTATAAATATTTCACCTATAAGAATACAAGGCGGTACATCGATGTTCTCCCGAAACTTGTGAGGGGTTACAATCGAGCCTATCATCGAAGTATACAGAGAGCCCCCATTACCGTGACCCAACGCAATGAAGCCCAAGTCCGGCGTGTCTTGTACCCCATGCCATCGCAACGAGCACCGAAGGCGGTGTACAAGGTCGGGGACCCTGTACGGATCAGTAAAGTCAAGGGCAAGTTCGAGAAAAGTTACTTGCCCAACTGGAGCGATGAGCACTTCCTGATTAAACGGCGCCTACCCCGACAGCGGCGAGTCTACGAACTGGAAGATCTTCAAGGGGAACCGTTGCTAGGCACGTTTTACGAGACGGAATTACAGCCTGTCGTAAAAACACAGCAAGACTACTACACGGTGGAGCAGATTTTGAAAACGGAACGTCGACGTGGCAAACTGTTTCATTTCGTCAAATGGCAAGGCTGGCCCAGTTCCTTCAATTCCTGGGTCGCTGCCAACCAGGTGAAACGACTATAAAGCCAGACACCACTACCGTCATCCTTCATTCCACGGTCGACCATGAACACGGTGCAACCGTCTCTGAATACAGCGTCTTCCAAAACGCGCAAAGCGCAAGTGGGCTTTGGGGTGATAGTGCTAACCCTGCTGAGTGTGTTGTACGGTGGTGTGTTTTACGACGTAGCGTATGTCAGTACGTTACTTAACCAACTGAGAACACCAGCCATCAGTGAAACCGGTCTACAGAGAGCACCAGTCGTATCGAGCCCAGTCATCACCACCACACCCCGTGTACAAGCCACAACGAGCTCCACACCAACGCCAAGTACACCCACTACGTCTGAAGACCGACCGGATATCATCCCTCACAGTGAACCGACAACGACGACCCACGTTGTACCCACCCCCATCATCATCCCTGACAGTGAACAGACAACGACGACCGACGTTGTACCCACCACCACTCCAGTTCACTCGTACCAAATTTACAACAGCGGGTTACCACGACAACGGATACACCTTCAACCATGGATCCCCGTTGGCAGCATCCCTTCACGTGTCTCATCGCAGGACCGACAGGTTCCGGCAAAACGCACTTCGTCAGGAAGCTCCTTCAACACGCCGACAGCATGATCACCCCACCTACTGCTCGAGTCGTGTGGTGTTACGGAGAATGGCAGGAAGTGTATGCAGCAATGCCCCACATCACGTTCGTGGAAGGCCTACCCAACCTTGCCGATTTGGAACCCGACACCTTGGTGGTTCTGGATGATCTCATGGCGGAGACGGATGCGCGGGTCACCCAACTCTTTACCAAAGGCAGCCACCATCGACGGCTCAGCATCATCTACATTGTGCAGAATCTGTTCAGTAAAAACAAAGAACATCGGAACATCAGCTTAAATGCCCACTACCTGGTGGTCTTCAAAAACCCGAGAGATACCACTCAACTGCTGCACCTGGCGAGACAGATGTATCCCGGCCGCACACCGTTTGCGTTGGAAGCCTTTAAAGATGCCACAACCCCTCAGCACGGGTATATGCTCTTCGACCTGAAGCAAGCCACCCCCGAACACCTTCGACTACGGACCGGCATCTTTCCCGGAGAGACTCACCACGTGTACATGCAAAAATAATGTAAACACACCTACAGTGGCTCCCCCAGCTGGGGTGTGTGTGTTTTGATGATGGGGATAATAAAAAGAATGAATACCACAGCAGGGTTGATTTTTTGTCTCTGAAGTAGATAAAATGAGCAGAGTTGTGGGTTCTGGCATTAGTTGTACATGATGTCTGCGCGAGTACGGAAGCACGCTCCCACGCTCCGTGTATTGAAGACGGCCCCACCCGAGTTAGACCGAACCATTGTACGCGGTGCGGACCCTGCTCTCGTGTGCTGTCTGTGCGAGATTGGACTCAATATCTTAAAAGGCAACGTACCACTGACTCCGGCTCAGAAGACCAAGTTGGCCAAGCATAAGACAGGTCTCCGAACCTTAGTCCAGAAGCGGGTCTCTCAAACACAAAAGAAAAAGGTGTTACAGAAAGGTGGATTTCTCGGGGCTATCTTAGCACCGTTGGCCGCTTCCGTGTTGGGTCCAGTATTGGGTGGACTCTTCGGCCGACAATGAACCACACGAAAAAAATGGTCCTCGTCGAGCCTCGCCTCCTTCAAAACCTCCAATCACCCTACCCTGTCCCACCTACGGTGAAGACCATAAACACCCTCGATGGAGAGATGCAACAGATCTTACAGAGACCGGGATTAAGCGACAGTGAGAAAGTACAACGGTACAATGAGACGCTTCAGCGGTACATGACGTTCATGGACCAATACAAAACCCTCTCTACTCCAGCACCACCACCACCACCACCACCACCACGTGACAGACCGCCGACCTCAGCACCGTTCCAACAGCCGCCATTACCAGGGGTAGCCCCCACAGCCCCACAGTGGGTGGAAGACGAAGTGCTGAAGAGTGTACCTGCATCGTTCAAGAAACAAGCTGGCCTGGTATTACAACGGATGAAACAGAATCTTGGAATGATAAAGGCGAACTCCTGGTACAGAATCAGGTGGTCCCCGGGACCCACATGACGGATTTAGTGAATGATCTGATGCGTCAACGCAGGTCGCACACGGATCCTCGAGGATGGGAGGTCTTCGCTCAAGGCTTGAAAGACGTGCATGTACCACAGGAATTGGTGGGGAACCCCCACCGCTGGGCCTTTATGCAGCGTGACTCACCGACTCGTGCACCACGACTCTCACCACAACCTTGGGAAGCCGACTGGGAACCGGAGTCACCCCCCAAAACTCCACCACCACAACGGGCACCTTCTTTTCAGACCTTTAAAAAACCACCCTCGATCAGGACACCCCACATCTCCAGAGCCGTGACACGTAGCAAGTCAACGCGACGAACACGACGCCGGACGCAACCGCCCAAGGCCTGGAACACCTATTAAAACCAACAGCAGCAGCAGGACAGCTCAGTCGCCATGTTTTACCTGACCCTACCCAGTAACAGTTCGCTGGATGTGTTTCCTGACAACACCGTGGCCAAGTACGTCACCCAGTTACCGCAACCGTTACATTTACCTGGACGCTGGGAATGTGGCCTCGTGGATATCCAATACCCTTACTCGTGGTACAACGTGCGAGCCAATGAAGTCTGGTACGAGGTGACCTACGAAGGCAAAAACACCCGACTCACCCTGCCCGAAGGCCAATACGATACCCCCAAAGAGTTCATGGGTGGGCTGTCAAGACTGTTGCATTATAAGGCTCTACGGGAGGTGACGAATACTTCAAAACCCATCAAAGCCTATCCCTTCAAGAATCACGTGGACTTCGATTACAACGCACACAACGACAAGGCAGAGCTTATCGTCACCGGCAAGGCGAGTGTCGTACTGAGTCCTATCCTACAGCAAATGCTGGGTTTCGATCTAAAGACGTTCGCTGGGCCCACCGAACACCATGGCGAGATGCCGATGGATATGAAGTCGGGTATGTACGGACTCTACGTCTACTCGGACGTGGTGGACAACCACATCGTGGGCGATATCAACACACCTCTGTTACGGGTGGTCCCCATTAAAAAGACGTATGGAGGTCAAGTCACCCACAGTTTCACCCACATGCTCTACTTGCCCGTACGACAAACTGACATCAACACGATCACGGTGGATATAAGAGATGACACGGGACGACCGGTGGCATTCGAACGAGGAAAAGTGGTGCTGACACTTCATTTTCGACAAGCACGTGCTCCCCACTTTGCATAATGAAAGTACCTTACGAGTGCGATGCACGCAGCTATGCCGACTATTATGCCCAACAGGCCGGGGGTGGCTTTCCGGTCTTTAGCGGTGCACGCATGCAACGAGGACATGGACTGGGGAACATACTCGGCAGCATCGTCAAAACGTTCCTGCCCTTGGTGACGCGTGGGGTGAAAGCAATCGGCAAACAAGCGGTACGCAGTGGACTGCAAGTGGCCGGTGATGTCTTGGGGGGTACGGCACCCAAAGAATCCTTGAAACGGCGGGCCAAAGAAGCGGGAGGCGTCTTGGTGGCCAAAGCACAACGCACCGTAGGGAATAAAAGAGCTGCCCCACCGAGACCACGCACCAGTCGACGACCGACCCAGCGACGACGCACATCGAAGA
This sequence comes from Hanleya hanleyi, assembly GCA_036873755.1. Classification (NCBI taxonomy): domain Eukaryota; kingdom Metazoa; phylum Mollusca; class Polyplacophora; order Lepidopleurida; family Hanleyidae; genus Hanleya; species Hanleya hanleyi. The sequence continues at coordinate 16,806 of JAVTVY010006307.1, forward strand.
AGACAAAGGATATCTTTTCTTAAAACATGTCCTTGATCCACGCCGAGTCCTGCCCTCCACCAACAGTGAATTTGATTTGTGGACCGTGCCGCCCACACAGACCAGTGTCGAACAAGGATTATGGGTGGAGCATCTCCCGCTCTCCAGCATCAACGAAACCGGGCCCATCGAGTTCACCATCAGTAATGCGGATACGGCCTATGTGGATTTAGCCCATGTGAAAGCCAAGGTGGTCAATGGAGCTGGCACCAGAATCGTTGACCAAGCAACGGTGGGCCCGACGAATCTCTGGCTGCACTCGATGTTTCAGCAGGTGCATATTTTTCTCAGCGATAAACTGATCAGTGACTCCACCAACACGTACCCCTATCGAGCCTACATCGAGACACTGTTGTCGTATGGCCGAGAGGCTAAAAAATCTCAGCTGACAACCGCTTTATTCTACAAGGACACGCCCGAGCACATGGACACGGTGGACAATGGGGGATATAACAAACGGAAGGCTTTCACTGCGAACAGTGCCTCGGTGGATATGATGGGTCGACTGCACGCAGACATGTTCATGCAAGACCGGTACCTCTTGAACAAGATCCCCATCAAAATCCGACTGATACGGGCGCCTCCGACCTTCGCCTTGATGGCCACTAACGTAGAGGGCATGCAGCGGACTATAAGATTGTCATCCAAGACGCAGTCCTGTATGTCCGAAAAGTGAAACCGAATCCAGCCGTTCAATTGGGACACATGAAAGCCTTGGAAACAAAACCAGCCCAGTACCCTATCCGACGTGTACAAACCAAAGTGTTCTCTGTGCCTGCTGGAAATATGGGCGCCAAGAAAGAAAACCTGTTCCTGGGGGAACTACCCAAGCGATTGATCCTGGCCTGTGTGGAAAATACCAGTTTCAGCGGAGCCTACCCAGAGAATCCGTTTGACTTTCAACATTTCGGCATCAATTTTGTGGCCCTGCATGTGGATGGACAACAGGTGCCAGCCACGGCCTTAACACCGAACTTTGGGCGGAGGAATTTCATTCGAGCCTATCAGAGCCTGTTTACAGCCACCGGTCAAATCAACCAGGACGAAGGGAATATGATCAGTCGGGAGGACTACGCGAACGGATACACGTTGTTCTGTTTCGATCTGACCCCACCTTAGAGAACGACCATCAGCTGGCCCTGGCCAAGCAAGGCAACTTACGGTTGGAAATCCACTTTGCACGAGCCCTGGCGACCACCGTCAATGTGATCTGCTGCGCCGAGTTTGACAACATCATTCAAGTGGACAAGGCGCGCAACGTCCTGTGTGACTTCTCCACCTAACATGGATACAGACCAGATAACCACCGTGCTGGAGAATGACCCAGAGACACGTATGATGTTTCAAGGGGTGTTCGCCCGAGATGTGTTCCCATTAGACCGTATGTATCCTGCTGCTTACGTTCTCAACACGGACCCGATGGATCGGCCCGGTGAACACTGGGTGGCCGTGTACTTGACAGAACAGAAGGGCGAATACTTTGACCCGTACGGCCTGCCATCCCTCCATCCCGATTTAACAGACTTCATGGATCAAGGCACAGAGACGTGGTGTTGGAACAGTCAAACGTTGCAAAGCCTGACCAGTGGCGTGTGCGGACAATATTGCTTGTTTTACCTGTACCATCGATGCCGGGGAAGACCCTTATCTACCATCGTACAGATGTTTGACGAGTACCCCAAGGCCGAGGACCGCGATGTACTCGTCTATGACTGGGCCGCCCATCATTTCAATGTACAAGCCCCGTTCTGGGCTTAAGTTAATGACAAGCCCCTTGTTCTGGGCTTCAATGTGCAAGCCCCTTGTTCTGGGCTTCAATTGCAATTACAAGCCCCTTGTTCTGGGCTTCAGTTTTCACGTGGTTGTTCTCACGTTGTTGTTGTTCAATGAATAAAAAAAATGAGATCTCACCAAAAAACCCTGTCTTGTGTGTTTTATTCATAATGCATCAATGCCCAATGTGGAGATTCAGTCAAACTGAAATCAGTGGTGTAGGATGGGGCCAAAATATAACCCATCAAGGTTAGAATGCAAGCGCACTATAGTAAAATAGAGAGCCAATGAAATCAGCCCACAGACCAAGTACGTGTTTTTGGTCTAGGTTTGGAGCGGGCATTTCATTGAGGTGCGTGTATACGGTGAGTGAAGACTCGTCCAACACGTATAGATTAAGTTTATTACTATAAGTTCTATGTATTTTTAAATATGGAAAAATTGGCTCTTTTTTCTCGACCGCTGATTGGTCCAGATGGAACTGCCTATCCTTCCCAGGGTCATTTACAATCCCCTTTTCTTTGACCTTCTGATCCGACATGCATCCGCGCGCACACTGCCGGTGATGACGCGCACTTCCGGAGAACGCGCGCACGCGCGCTGCGGCCGCGCCGGGCCGGGCCAGGGTGCGGGCCGGGAAAGTTGGAGGTCGTGTTTGAGCATTCTGAAAAACCGGAAGTGACGTCATTTTTACACCCGGGTGAATTCACCCCAACCGGAAGTGATGTCACACGCACTTGCGCAGACCCACCCACCACGTGAATGTTAGTCCAGGTGGATGCTTCCCCACCTAGGCTTCACATGGATACCTCACTCGACCCCATAGACCCATGAGGGGCTGGCCTAGACCCCAAAAACGTCTATGTCCATACCCTTGGGCTACCGCGCATGCGCAGAATGACCCTATGTCAACACCACATCCACGCCATCAGAGACTCCCTCACATAGGCTTCACATGGATACCTCACTCGATACAATCGGCCCATTAGAGGCTCGCCTCGATCTCAAAACGGCTATTTCGATAATATGGCCTGTCTGCGCATGCGCAGACTATTGAAAACAAACAATACACTTTTCCAGTCCTTCACGAGAGCTTCAAAATAAGACCTCACTCTACCCAATCGGGCCACTAGAGGTGCATGTCTACCCCGTATGGATTTATACATACATTGGGCTAATATCCCAGTATATGAATGTATATGGGTCTATATGGATCTATATACAAGCCTACCCGGTACTTTCATAGCTTTTCCCATCGTATTCTACATGATCAACCTCATAGCTCATAGTAAAATCCATAAAAAAACGACCACCCCTATACCCCATACAGGCCAAATATAGCGGGACATCATCTTCGCCTGGGAATTGGTCTAGTCCGAGTTGTCTCCCTTGCATCAAAGCGTATAGATGGGGCTGTGGTTTATTATCCGGGAAACCGGGGAAATTGACCTTGGGCAGCCATTTTTCTTAGCGTTTGTTACATAAAACAGACCTGTACGGAATATTTCCACTTTAAATCATTCATACCCAACAAAATTATATCAAACTAATTCATGCATTCATATCTAAGTCATTCATATACCGCGGAAGACCACATGAAGGTCCCACCGATGACGCTCAGCCAACGTTCGATGAACGTTCGTAATTTTTCTTTTGCTGGTGCAAACTGGACGATAAATGCTCGACACTGGGGTGGCACTCGATCATAGACTGGCCATAATAACATGCTACAACACTTATAGATTATGTATATTGGTCTCCATGGGTTCAGCTATTTGGTGTAAAATGTCTGTGGAGCGGGTTCCCCGTGTTTTGTAAAATACGATCTGCCAAACTAGAAAAATAAAATCTTCCCCGCCCCGTTCCATTGTTTCACGCTGACAGTTGTATTTTTGTCCTGTTGTGCCAAATAACCATATAACCAGCTATGTGACTGTGTTTCAGTGTCAATAAAGTTATCTTATCTTTATGGGATCAACACATCTTTTTTTTTTTTTAACAAAACTACACATTTGTTTGTTTTTTTTGTTTTTTTTCAAATGACACAGAATGTAAACAATCAGGGGTGTAGCCAGGATTTTACTGCGGTTCGCCACAACGCCAAAAGGACACATCATCGACACTGGGGTGGCACTCTATCATAGACTGGCCATAATAACATGCTACAACACTTATAGATTATGTATATTGGTCTCCATGGGTTCAGCTATTTGGTGTAAAATGTCTGTGGAGCGGGTTGCCCGTGTTTTGTACTGAAATACGATCTGCCAAACTAGAAAAATAATATCTTCCCCGCCCCGTTCCATTGAACACATTGTTTCACGCTGACAGTTGTATTTTTGTCCTGTTGTGCCAAATGACCATATAACCAGCCATGTGACTGTGTTTCAGTGTCAATAAAGTTATCTTATCTTTATGGGATCAACACATCTTTTTTTAACAAAACTACACAGGAACACCGGCTTCCAACAAATATGGCGGCGGGTATTCGAAGCTCGAAGTCAGAAAATTGCCAAACTTCAAAAATTCAGATCTCATCAACCAGAACGTCTTATGTGCTGGCAGTTCATGACAATATCGTAACATATATATATACTTCCTAACCTTAGTTGGATCCGTCATGAAATCATTTAGAAATAAGTAATTCGAGCACTTTTTGTGACATAGCAAAATACTCTGCAATGGTTTCCAAGATGGCCGTCTATCTGTTTACTTTGACCCGTACGGCCTGCCACCCCTCCATCCCGATTTAACAGACTTCATGGATCAAGGCACAGAGACGTGGTGTTGGAACAGTCAAACGTTGCAAAGCCTGACCAGTAGCGTGTGCGGACAATATTGCTTGTTTTACCTGTACCATCGATGCCGGGGAAGAACCTTACTACGAGGACCGCGATGTACTCGTCTATGACTGGGCCGCCCATCATTTCAATGTACAAGCCCCGTTCTGGGCTTAAGTTAATGACAAGCCCCTTGTTCTGGGCTTCAATGTGCAAGCCCCTTGTTCTGGGCTTCAATGTGCAAGCCCCTTGTTCTGGGCTTCAGTTCTTTCAATGTACAAGCCCCTTGTTCTGGGCTTCAGTTTTCACGTGGTTGTTCACTGAATAAAAAAATGAGATCTCACCAAAAAAAAACAAAAAAAAACCCCTGTCTTGTGTGTTTTATTCATAATGCATCAATGCCCAATGTGGAGATTCAGTCAAACTGAAATCAGTGGTGTAGGATGGTGCCAAAATGTAACCCATCAAGGTTAGAATGCAAGAGCACTATAGTAAAATAGAGAGCCAATGAAATCAGCCCACAGACCAAGTACGTGTTTTGGTCTAGGTTTGGAGCGGGCATTTCATTGAGGTGCGTGTATACGGTGAGTGAAGACTCGTCCAACACGTATAGATTAAGTTTATTACTATAAGTTCTATGTATTTTTAAATATGGAAAAATTGGCTCTTTTTTCTCGATCGCTGATTGGTCCAGATGGAACTGCCTATCCTTCCCAGGGTCATTTACAATCCCCTTTTCTTTGACCTTCTGATCCGACATGCATCCGCGCGCACACTGCCGGTGATGACGCGCACTTCCGGAGAACGCGCGCACGCGCGCTGCGGCCGCGCCGGGCCGGGCCAGGGTGCGGGCCGGGAAAGTTGGAGGTCGTGTTTGAGCATTCTGAAAAACCGGAAGTGACGTCATTTTTACACCCGGGCGAATTCACCCCAACCGGAAGTGATGTCACACGCACTTGCGCAGACCCACCCACCACGTGAATGTTAGTCCAGGTGGATGCTTCCCCACCTAGGCTTCACATGGATACCTCACTCGACCCCATAGACCCATGAGGGGCTGGCCTAGACCCCAAAAACGTCTATGTCCATACCCTTGGGCTACCGCGCATGCGCAGAATGACCCTATGTCAACACCACATCCACGCCATCAGAGACTCCCTCACATAGGCTTCACATGGATACCTCACTCGATACAATCGGCCCATTAGAGGCTCGCCTCGATCTCAAAACGGCTATTTCGATAATATGGCCTGTCTGCGCATGCGCAGACTATTGAAAACAAACAATACACTTTTCCAGTCCTTCACGAGAGCTTCAAAATAAGACCTCACTCTACCCAATCGGGCCACTAGAGGTGCATGTCTACCCCGTATGGATTTATACATACATTGGGCTAATATCCCAGTATATGAATGTATATGGGTCTATATGGATCTATATACAAGCCTACCCGGTACTTTCATAGCTTTTCCCATCGTATTCTACATGATCAACCTCATAGCTCATAGTAAAATCCATAAAAAAACGACCACCCCTATACCCCATACAGGCCAAATATAGCGGGACATCATCTTCGCCTGGGAATTGGTCTAGTCCGAGTTGTCTCCCTTGCATCAAAGCGTATAGATGGGGCTGTGGTTTATTATCCGGGAAACCGGGGAAATTGACCTTGGGCAGCCATTTTTCTTAGCGTTTGTTACATAAAACAGACCTGTACGGAATATTTCCACTTTAAATCATTCATACCCAACAAAATTATATCAAACTAATTCATGCATTCATATCTAAGTCATTCATATACCGCGGAAGACCACATGAAGGTCCCACCGATGACGCTCAGCCAACGTTCGATGAACGTTCGTAATTTTTCTTTTGCTGGTGCAAACTGGACGATAAATGCTCGACACTGGGGTGGCACTCGATCATAGACTGGCCATAATAACATGCTACAACACTTATAGATTATGTATATTGGTCTCCATGGGTTCAGCTATTTGGTGTAAAATGTCTGTGGAGCGGGTTCCCCGTGTTTTGTAAAATACGATCTGCCAAACTAGAAAAATAAAATCTTCCCCGCCCCGTTCCATTGTTTCACGCTGACAGTTGTATTTTTGTCCTGTTGTGCCAAATAACCATATAACCAGCTATGTGACTGTGTTTCAGTGTCAATAAAGTTATCTTATCTTTATGGGATCAACACATCTTTTTTTTTTTTTAACAAAACTACACATTTGTTTGTTTTTTTTGTTTTTTTTCAAATGACACAGAATGTAAACAATCAGGGGTGTAGCCAGGATTTTACTGCGGTTCGCCACAACGCCAAAAGGACACATCATCGACACTGGGGTGGCACTCTATCATAGACTGGCCATAATAACATGCTACAACACTTATAGATTATGTATATTGGTCTCCATGGGTTCAGCTATTTGGTGTAAAATGTCTGTGGAGCGGGTTGCCCGTGTTTTGTACTGAAATACGATCTGCCAAACTAGAAAAATAATATCTTCCCCGCCCCGTTCCATTGAACACATTGTTTCACGCTGACAGTTGTATTTTTGTCCTGTTGTGCCAAATGACCATATAACCAGCCATGTGACTGTGTTTCAGTGTCAATAAAGTTATCTTATCTTTATGGGATCAACACATCTTTTTTTAACAAAACTACACAGGAACACCGGCTTCCAACAAATATGGCGGCGGGTATTCGAAGCTCGAAGTCAGAAAATTGCCAAACTTCAAAAATTCAGATCTCATCAACCAGAACGTCTTATGTGCTGGCAGTTCATGACAATATCGTAAGATATATATATACTTCCTAACCTTAGTTGGATTCGTCATGAAATCATTTAGAAATAAGTAATTCGAGCACTTTTTGTGACATAGCAAAATACTCTGCAATGGTTTCCAAGATGGCCGTCTATCTGTTTTTGGGTCCAAGATGGCGGCTGTGGGAGTGTGTTCAAAATGGCGGCGTTTGTGTACAAAATGGCGGCTGTGGGAGTGTGTTCAAAATGGCGGCTGTGTGTGTTCAAAATGGCGGCCTGTGTGTTCAAAATGGCGGCCTGTGTGTTCAAAATGGCGGCTGTGTGTGTTCAAAATGGCGGCCAAAATGTGTGTGTACAAAATGGCGGCCTGTGTGGTCAAAATGGCGGCCTGTGTGTACAAAATGGCGGCTGTGTGTGTTCAAAATGGCGGCGTGTGTGTACAAAATGGCGGCCTGTGTGTTCAAAATGGCGGCCTGTGTGTTCAAAATGGCGGCGTGTGTGTTCAAAATGGCGGCCTGTGTGTTCAAAATGGCGGCGTGTGTGTACAAAATGGCGGCCTGTGTGTTCAAAATGGCGGCCTGTGTGTTCAAAATGGCGGACTGTAGAAAAACGTATAAAAGGAGGCGATTTTTAGCGGTGGGGTGTATTCATTGCACTACTTGCCTGACTTACCTGACCTGACCAGCCTGCCTGCCTGCCTGCCTGCCTGCCTGCCTCACCTCTAGCCCGCCTGCCTGCCTGACCAGCCTGCCTGCCTGCCTGACCACCAGCCTGCCTGTATGAGACGTGGAGAAGATTTTCCAGGGGACCCAGCAGCACCTCCGGTTGAAGTTTTACCCCAAGACGAGCGTGTCAGTGACATTTATCGACGTCACTGGGCTACCATACGCCATTGTTTTCACCGTGACCGTCGTCTATTGGACTTATATAATTTCCGGTTGGAAGAAAACATCCGTCTACGTAGCTACGTGGAATCTATCTTCAACGACCAAGATACAGCCTTCAAGTTAAATCTCACTTTTGGATACATCCTTCGCCATAAAGAGACAGACCAGCTCCGTTATTATTATCCCAGCAATAATACCCGGGTGTTTGACCAGCCATTCACCATTATCCATCGACCCTCTCTGGACACGGTACTGGAAAAATTAGAAAACTTGGATACTTTGGAGTGGATACGACAACAACGCCCCAACACAAAATGGCAAGTGGAGATGACAACCAATGTTACGTTTTACGTCACTAAAATGATCGATCACCCTATCGGCGCTCCCATTCATCTCCCGGACTGGTTGAAACACAGAGAAGGCATGTACGCTTTAGTAGGCGGAAGCAATGGGCCCTACACCGATCGGAAATGTTTATTTCGCTGCCTGGCTATCCATCTCAACAAACTGCCACCCACAGATTGCAATCGAATTGCCAGCAAATATTGGGAAGACTACTTACGTGAAAAGAACATGGAAAAACAGCACTTCCGCGGGGTCCCGTTATCGCAGCTAGATGTGGTGGAAAATTTATTCCACGTCAACATTGTCGTATACAAATTAGAGCAACACGTGGATGATGACAACACCGATGACCCACAACTCACCGCCCGACTCGTACAGCGTTCCCCGGGAAAATACGACACAACCATGACATTGAATTTGTACGAAACGGACATTGGCGGGCATTTCTCGTACATCACGAACATCAACAGGTATGCCCAGTCATACATCTGTAGTAAATGCCAACGCGTGTTTGACCACTCTGGGCTTTTACATCGACACGAGAAAATTTGTGACCAGACCACCAAACGGAAATTTCCCGGCGGCGTATTCCACAACAAGCCCACCATCTTTGAAGACCTGGCAGATGAGGGTATTGACGTCCCCATGGACCAGCGTTATTTCCCATACAGAGCGTGCTATGATTTTGAAGCCCTATTAGAACCCATAGAAAAGGTATCGGCTAAAACTCAATGGACCCAGCATCACATTCCTTTGAGTGTGAGTATTCACACCAACGTACCCGGTTACGACACGGCCCCTGTGTGTTTCGTCTCTGACGGGGACCCCCATGAACTGATTACACGAATGATGGACTACCTTGAAACTCTCAGTCAAGTCAGTGCGGCACATCTCGCGTCGACTATCTACCGTGATGTATTAGCGGCACTTGATGCGCGTATTCCAACATTGGATGGGGAGGAGGAGGACGATACCGATGACGAAGACGAAAGTGAGAAACGCAAACCACCGAAACCCTATGCGCAGAAACTGAAACTGCGTTTATTGGAATACATGAACCAATTACCCGTCCTTGGATTTAACTCCGGCCGCTATGATTTGAACTTAATCAAAGAATTCTTGTACCCGTACCTCGCTAAAGCTGGGAATGTGAAATTCATTATTAAGAAGACCAACAATCACGTCGCTCTATCCACAACTTCACTCCGATTCTTAGATGTACGGAATTACCTGGCGCCGAATTACAGCTATGAACAGTGGGTGAAAGCGTACGACTGCGCGGAGAGGAAAAGTTGCTTTCCCTACAACTACATGACGAGTCTCGAGCGTCTGGACGAAACCCAGTTACCACCCCAGGAGGCCTTTTACAACGATCTCAAAGGAGAAGCATTATCTACCACCCTGTATACCGAACTGCAACAGGTGTGGGTCCGTGAAGGAATGCAAACTCTCCGGGATTTTCTCATCTATTACAACAATTTGGATGTCATCCCTTTTCTGGAAGCTACCGACAAAATGTCCGCCTTCTACCGAGATATGGGTGTCGACGTATTCAAAGACTGTGTTAGCATCCCCGGTCTGACCCTGCGGTATCTGTTCCAGGATTTACCCACGTTCTTCGCTCTCGTCGATAAGAAAGACGCCGACATGTTTGACTGTTTGAAGGGAAATATCGTAGGCGGCCCCAGTATTATTTTCCATCGGTACCATGAGAAACAGCTGACCCATATCCGAGGAGAAAAATTGTGTGAGAAAATAATAGGATTCGACGCCAATGCCCTCTACCTATCGTGTTTGAGTAAACCCATGCCGGCCGGTCATTATACGCGGTGGCTCCCTGAGGGTGCAGCATTCAGAGCTCAACGATCTACGAAACATCAAGCAGAACAATGGTTGGATTGGGAAAGTCAGCGACGAGGCGTCACTATCCGTCACCAAGCCAACCACACGGAAAAGCGAATTGGAGATCGGCTCCCCTCCCGTGGACGGATTTGCTATCATCAATACAGTACCGACCGTGTTTCAATTTCACGGCTGTTATTGGCACGGCCATGAGTGTTCGTTCGCGGGAGGGCGCTATAACGAGCGCCGTGGACTGACCCCGGCCGCCTTACGTGAAGAAGTACAGCAGAATCGAGATTACATTTGTGGACTGGGCTATGCCTATGAACAGCTATGGGAATGTGAATTCCACCACATGCAACGCCGTCAACCGGAGTTATACTCGTTCTTACACGCTCACGACCGACTACTGGATTATCGGACTGTTATCACCATGACCGACATCCTACGCACTGTTGAGACGGGAGACCTCTATGGATTCGTGGAATGTGATCTGCACGTCCCTGACCACTTGAAAGACACGTTTGGTGAATGTCCACCCATCTTCAAAAAAAAAACAGAGGTGAGTCGAGATGATATCGGAGCCCATATGCGCACATACGCTGAAGAACACGACTACCTAACGCGACCACAGCTTATGTTGATCGGCAGCATGTTTGGCGAAAAAATGTTGCTCGGTACCCCTCTGCTTCAGTGGTATATGCGGCACGGACTGGAAATTACGAAAATATACCAAGTCATAGAATTCACCCCCCAGGCTTGTTTTGAGAAGTTCGCGAACGACGTGACTACCGCCCGTCGCCAAGGAGACGCCGACCCCAGCAAAGCCATCATCGGGGAAACGATGAAATTACTTGGGAACAGCGGAAAACGGTAACGAACCAGGACCGTCACGTGACCGTGAACATTTGTACCACGAAACAAGCCCGCAAAAAAGTGAATTCGCCGCTATACCGACACATGGAGATGATTGACGACACCACCTACGAAGTGACGTCAGCCAAAAAGACCATCACCTATAACCTGCCGCTCCAAATAGGATGTATGGTGTACCAGCTGGCCAAACTGCGAATGCTGGAATTCATATACGATTTCATGGGCGTGTATTTCCACCAATCAGACTGGCAATTGACAGAAATGGATACCGACTCAGCATACATGGCCGTTTCCAACCCGGACTGGGAGTCACTCGTCAAACCAGAATTACGTGCACAATATGAGGCGGAACGGGACCAGTGGCTACCCCGACGCGACCACTACACCTACGACAAGCGGACACCCGGCCTGTTTAAACTAGAGTGGAGCGGTGATGCCATGATCGCCCTGTGTTCGAAAACTTACTTTTGTGACGGTGATGACAACAAATTCAGTTGTAAGGGGGTGAGTCGACGCGACTCTAACATCAGCAAGGCTCTGTACCTGAATGTCCTCCAGAGCCAGGCCAGTGCGAGTGGCACTAACCGAGGTTTCCGTATCATCGACCACCAGATGCGCTCGTATACCCAGGAACACATACTTTTACCCCAAGCGCAAAGTGCTGCCCGATGGTGTGACTACAACCTATCTTGACATTTAGAGTGATAAATACGAACACTGCGAATATTCCACTGGACTAAGGAACTGTTCTATAATTCAATTTGTATGGGTACCAAACGCCTTTGATATATATGTTCTATGAGTACTGATGATATTGCACCGAATTAACTGTTGCATATAGGTTCAATAATTTTATGGGTACCAACCGCCTTTGATAAGGCACCCCCTGTTCTGGGCTTCAGTTTTCACATGGTTGTTCTCACGTTGTTGTTGTTACTGAATAAAAAAAAAGATCTCACCAAAAAAAAAAAAAAAAAAAAAAAAAAAAACCTGTCTTGTGTGTTTTATTCATAATGAATAAATGCCCAATGTGGAGATTCAGTCAAACTGAAATCAGTGGTGTAGGATGGGGCCAAAATGTAACCCATCAATGTTAGAATGCAAGCGCACTATAGTAAAATAGAGAGAGCCAATGAAATCAGCCCACAGACCAAGTACGTGTTTTGGTCTAGGTTTGGAGCGGGAATTTCATTGAGGTGCGTGTATACGGTGAGTGAAGACTCGGCCAACACGTATAGATTAAGTTGATGACTATAAGTTCTATGTAGCGTGCTGCGGCCGGGGGAAACCCCCCAGGCAGGGTGTACATTCCGTGGGACTACTTTTCTGCCCGCGGAGGCAGACCACATCACCGCGGAGGAATACATGGAACTATTTTTGACCTTGGACCCGGAACTATAGCCTAGACAGGTCAGTACATGCCTTGATCACGTGATCGTCATGGGAAACCCCCACTGGGAAACCCCGCCCCAGTTCCCCCACAAATTTTACCCGGGGGAACAAATAAGTAGGTCAATACTAAGGAATCGGTGTTTTATATACTACTACAGTTAGTACCCAGTGGAATATCTATATGTTGTTGATATATTGTGTTACAAAATTTCACATAGATGAGACATTCAAGCCACTCTCATGAATGATATCTCTTATATATAGTAGAGCTAAAGAGTGCTTTATGGTTTCGTAAATTAATATATTGGCGATCACTTTTCTTGAACACCGATACTATTAATGGGTTAAGATGGTAGTGATGAAGGATTGGAGAATGGAGAGTCAAGGAATCCATGTGGAGACATGTATGTACGGTTTGTGTCCTTTCGCATCATGCTCTTCCGTAAGACATTTTGAATTGTTCAATACCCACGTACATTCAACGCCTGAGTTTTTAGAAATAGTGACCCCCTATACCGTTCACAAAATGCTTTTACCATCTGAAAGGTCCTCGTCCACAGGGTTGAAAGAAGCTTGACGGTGCAGCTTCTAGAACCAGCATATTATATGCTGTTTTATGCATTTTGGAGTCCAGTACACTTTTGGTATATCGCTATGGGTGGTTGGAAGACTAATACCTCTTTCTTTGGAAAAAGCTTTGTGTTTGTTAAATAATCTTCAAGAGTAAATGTAGTTTGGAAGTAAGTAGACAAATTTGGTGTGATTATAGTCAATTCATTAACCAGCAACTGGTAATAGTAATGTTTACCTATGAATATCATATTATATGAAGCTTTGTCTGCTGAGATTATGACGAATTTACTATGGAGATTTGCTAGAACGTCTTGCGAATTGAGGTTTCTCCGCACTTGTTTTGCTTGCGGAAGGGTGCTGCTGTCAATCTTGGTGAGGTCCAGCCACTCAGCGAGTACTGCAGTTTCAACTTTTTCTCTCTTTGGCCACTCATTAACATACTGTTTAGTGCAATTTGCGCACCTCTGGGTCATTCAGGATTCCTGCATGTCCAGTCCTTTGTCCAAGTAGTTGAGTTTGAAGAAAAGCCGGTCTTAGCATGTTTCGATTATGTTCACCGGAATATACAATCGAAAATGCGCTATATCACCTAACCAGTTAAATTCTGTCCACGGTTTAAAGCTTGATATTACGATATGATGAATTTCACGAATTTCAAAATCCAGATTATATCACACATGAAAAGATTTTCGCCTTTTTACCTTCTACCGATTATATGTACATTGCCTGAAAGTTGACAATAGATTTCATGTCATTTATTCAGAAATATAATAGACCAGAACAATATTAAAAAAATTAAAACATAAAATATCTCACTAAAAATGTAATACCGACATGTAGTTTTTATTAACCACCTTCATCATCTTGAGGCTTTACTCAATGAAAATCTACAATGTAGCCCAGACGCACAGGAAGTAGTGTAAAATGACGGTTTCTGGAAAACTGTGGAGCTGCTGTGGTCCTACGCATGACGTATTGTGTACCGAAATAGATCGGCTAAATATTAACACACCACAGCCCGAAGACACAAGGAACTTTAACCTCATCATAGGCAAAGGCAAAGTGTGGGATGAGGCGAATTACAAGCGTCTGGTCCGTCATTCATAATTCAGCCGTCGTCCATTAAAGAATATCCGCGTCCATAATCAAAAGATCTATTCCATATTCCACGGTGGGCAATGACGTCATTGCAGGCAAAAATGCAAAATCAGTTTATGGCGGACATTGTGTGGAGACTGACTGACCTGAGGCATTCCGCTCCGGTTCACAGGAACATCCCTGATGAGAGATATGCCTGAGATGTACATAAGATATATTCCCGAAATTATCCGAAACAACTGCTCTGAGGTACATGTTAGTACATATACTGATGTTATAATAAATCCTACACGGGCAGGTGCAGGGTAAGATCACCCCGAGAAAGTGGGTGTGTATATGAAAAAAAATTCATACATTGGGCATTGTTTAAAGAGTGGCCGACCTCCGGCGTTTTGCTCCGGTGCACACGCGAATGTAGCTATTATTATTCCCTTCGATGCACGACCTTGCGGAATGTACTATGCAGTTTTGTGTGGTACGAATCATTTCTAAATAAAAAAGATATATCTCGCACAAACTTAAGTCTCAACGGATACAACCGACCATCTGTAGCCTGCATCCTATACAAATTAGTCTGTAGCATGTACTCTGAATCCTAGCCTGCATCCAAGCCTGCCGGCTGCAACCCGATACGCGTCCGAGGCTATGATGACGCTCGACGTATGGCGTCACCCGTACCAAAATAGATCTGAAATGTAACCCGCCATGGCCCGAGCACACAGGGAACCATGACCTCATCATAGGCAGAGGCAAAAAAGCCGGTTAAGGCGGAGACACGGTGGACAATGACGTCATCATAATTAATGCTAGCTTCGTGTTTCATGAGTTCATATGTTACTTTTGTTATAAACATATTTTACTGCAAATATTGCAATAGGATTAGGTACAAGTTCTTGCAACTTACTAGACCTTCTCCTAATTACAATAAAAGAAATTACAGTATGTTTGTAAAGGGTAATATGGTGTAAACATTTGCGTAATGATATGTACATTTCACTTAATCGTAACTACGTATAACTTCTGTATGCTTGCATTTCATGCTTATACGATAGGCGCATATATACATATATATATGCATAGTAAGAATTCGGAAAAGGGTCAATATATTTATATATACATATAGACATACATGTACATGCACATATACATTATGGGAGCGACGTTCGGTCCTATTCACTCACTATACATATACATATATACATACTCCCATATACACACATATATATACATGCACACACACATATACATACAAAACAATAAAGCAGTCAGACAGCACCTTCGAATAATGCACATAGCATCATCATTACAATTAATAAAACTGTAGAATGTGCATGGGGTAAAGAGTGAGTGGTGTTTGTGGCATCAACAAAATCTGGCAGATCTTTTAATATATATGCGCACTTGCTTAAAGATAATTTCATTTTCCTTGTTATTTAGGCTGCGATTGCCAAACAGAATAAGATCTAGAGAGATTGGGGAAAAATCGACAAGAAAGTTAAATAATTCCCTTCTTATATTGTCGTATTGTTTACAATAAAAGAAGTAATGATTTGAGTCTTCAATTTGCATATCGAATATGCAGAACGGGCTAGCCACCAGGCCACATCGGTGCAGATCCGCATTCAAACCGCTACAATCATTTCGAAGTTTGGCATGTAATATTGATAATTTTCTGTCACCTGAATTGTAATATATTG
The DNA here is from genome assembly GCA_036873755.1 of Hanleya hanleyi. NCBI lineage: Eukaryota > Metazoa > Mollusca > Polyplacophora > Lepidopleurida > Hanleyidae > Hanleya > Hanleya hanleyi. The sequence continues at coordinate 32,876 of JAVTVY010006307.1, forward strand.
CAACACGAGGAATCTTTACTGTTATATCGGACATGAGCGATGCAGTGGACACTGAATTTCTGGTGTTTGGATCAAGCTTATTCCATTCCTCAATCACTGATGGCACGAACGATTTTTTTTATACTTTTGTAGTCGAAATTTCGGAGTAATCAGATTATTCTGGTTCCGTAAATTGTAATGTGTAGTTTGGGCTATTGTTTCTGGAATTATATCTCGTAAATATTCCGGAGTTTGCTGAAAATTGATTTTGCGCATTAGTCGAAGTTTGTGATAACGTCTCCTGTTAATCAATGGTTCTAATCCAGTTTCTGTATACAAACTTCGTCTACTAGCATATTTTGTCATACCGATATGATTCGTGCGGCTTCCAATTGAGTTTTTTCTATTTTTTCCGTTTCTGACACATTGCACCCATCCCAAACTACATCGCCATATTCCAAAATGGGTCTTACATAGGCTTTATAAATACGCAGTAGATGATCTTTGCTTAACATATATTTCATTCGTCGCATAGAACCTAATATTCGATACGCCTTATTGCATAGTTTATCTATATGGTTTGACCAGCCTAAGTCAGAACTAATAATTATTCCCAAATATTTATGTAATTGGACACACTTCAGCAAAACATCATCGAAAATTATTTGCGGATCGATACTCGTTCTATTACTAAAATACATACAAACGGTCTTTAGAGGATTGAATCTTATAAGCCATTGTTTAGCCCAGTTTTTCAATTTGATTAAGTCACTGTTCAGAGTTTGAGCGATTTCGCTTTGATTTGTGCCGGTGCAACAGAGAGTTGCATCATCTGCATATAGTCGTATTAGGGAATGTAATGATTCTGATATATCGTTTATATAACAGATGAAAAGTAAGGGTCCAAGTACTGAGCCCTGAGGCACACCTGCACTAACGTCTGCTAGACTAGATTCGGTCTGGCCTACAAAAACTAATTGTTTTCTACCGGAAAGATAATCTGCTAACCAGAGTAGTAGATCGCCTTTCACTCCCAATTGTTGTAGCTTAAAAATCAGTCCCTTATGCCATACCCTGTCGAAAGCTTTAGATATATCACAATAGACGACACATGAATCTTGATGACTATCCAGGGCCTTAACTAATTCATGATACATTTCCACGAGTAAATAGTTGGTTGAGTGATGGGGTCTGAACCCAGATTGGTATTTATATATTAAGTTGTTAAAGTGGAGATAGTTATATAAATGCTTAAATATGGTACGCTCCATCAGTTTGCCGACACAACTTAATAAAGAAATAGGTCGGTAATTTGAAGGGTCGCTACGTTCTCCTCCTTTATGAACTGGAAATACCCTAGCTACCTTCCATCAGGAAATTTATACATTTGGAGGGAAAGGTTAAACAACATACACAGTGGTTTGGAGATTGATCTGGCCGTGCCCCTCAGCATGTTATGACATAAGATCAGAGCCTGATGCTTTATTCGCGGCCAAACACTTTATAACATCTTCAACTTCTTCTTCACTGATTTCCACCCCCTCTAAAACTTCTGATGTCTTACTATGAAATGTCGGGAGAGATGCCTCTGTGTCGTCTGCAGTCGAGATTGACGAAAAATATTTGTTCAGACAATCAGCCTTTTCGCTGTCGGTGAAAATAGTATTATTGTTGCTCTTCAATGGTGGTAGTGTGGAGTTAACTTCTCCTTCGACTAAATATTTAACTAATTTCCAATATGACCTACTGTTTCCAGGAGACAAGTCTTTTAAAGTTTCATCTATGTTATTCATAAAATTTTGTCTGGCATAACGCTTCAAATTGTTGACTTTATTACGAAGTGCACGATATTTTTTCCCAATCTGTTGGTCGCTGAGATCGAAGGGCGATTTTACGTGCTCGGTCTCTTTTGCGAGTAAATTTTCTGATTGTCGAGTCATACCAAGGTTTATCATTGTTTCTTATTAACACATGTTTTGTGGGAATACTTTCTCTTGCAGCCTCCAAATATTTTTGTGTGAACAGTTCACACGTTTCATTTACATCGTTGTTATGCTGCAGTATATTATCCCAGTCAGTGGTGCTGATGATGATTAAAACTATGACGTGCACAGATTAGGTAGGTTATAAACAAGGTACACTAAACTTAGTTTTGGACAGGGGATAGTACATAATTACGACCAATCGCGTCAATTCTCGACTGAATCACACATGATCATTACAATTACGGTTGGATTGTAAATGTAAAACTAAAACACGTGGGAGATGCTTCATCTAGCTTGCAGGGTTGATGTCAATGTGCGTGGTAGGAATGGAGTGACTTTGGTGTCGGTTACAAATCATGGTGACCTTGTCGACGTTTAACCAAGCAGAAGCATTGGTCTAACGGGGAAAACACGGATTGATTTTTAAGTTCACATATACCTTATAGACAAACTATAGTACTGGAAGGATCACAGAGCCAAACATCCGTGTTGTTGAAAGTGATATATATACATACAAAGAAAAGATTGAAGGTTCGTTCAAACGATTTCTGGACGATTACTTCATAATCTGGAACTCCAAATTTGGCCGCTTGGATGAATTTCACAATCTTTTGAATGAGCTTGATCCAAATATTAAGTTTACCATGGAGAGTAGTGTGTCAGAAATTTCCTTTCTCGATTTTGCTAAAGCGAGAAGACAACAAAATCATCACAGATATTTTCTATAAGGCAACTGACACCAAACAGTACCTGTCATATAACTCATGTCATCCTCGACACACAAAAAATCAGGTTCCTTTCACACTTGCGAGGAGAATTTGTACCATTGTCACTAACGCTGATCTGCGTGTCAAACGGTTAGGTGAACTCAAGATTTTCTTGACAGCTAGAAATTACCCCGAAGGTGTTATTAATGTGGGAATCAAAAAAGCGCTTGGTATTAATATTAATGAATTGAGAAAATCTAGCAAGGAACCACCTAGCCAAGGATTACTTACTGTCATCAACACTTATAATCCAAATAATGAAAACTTTTTCCCAATAATTAAGGACCGTCTCAAGGTGCTCGAATCGAATGAACGACTGAAAAAGTGTTTTGGTGGGATTAAAGTAATAAATGGAAAGCGACAGGCACCAAACCTGAAACAATTACTCACCTCTGCTAAGTTCACATCAAAAATTAATGCTTTTTCTGTGTCAAGATGTGGAAACAACAGGTGTAAATGTTGCAAAATATACAAGTAAGACAGTCGTTTTTGTTTCATCACACTGGTACTAATTTCAAAGTTAACAGTGACATGAACTGCAGCTCGCAAAATTTGTTGTATGTCATTTCTTGCAATGGATGTGACAAAACGTATATCGGTGAAACTGGGGATTTGCTGAGAAATAGAGTTAGGGTCCATCGTCAACAAATTAATACGCCTGCATTAAGACACCTAAAAGTCAGTAAACACATAGCCGATTGTGCTGGTCATCTTGAAACTAAATTCAGTATTTTCCCCTTTTACAAAATGAAAACAGATGACAACATCAGGCGACAGACGATGGAACAATACTTTATTAGCAAATTCCGATGTGAATTAAACTGTTGAATTGTTATACTAGAATTGTTATAACAGACTAGTTAATTAACGCCAGTGTCAGTCAAGTTATTGAAGTGGGAGCAGACGTAATTGTATAGCATTGAACGGTCTGTCTGAGCAGGTAAATAAGCCGTTGGAGATTATACCACACAACGACTATGACAAACACAAGGCCTACTGTAATTACTTATTGTAATCATCGTAACTTTTTCGAGATCTCCTGTAAACTTGTAAAAACTTGTTTAGACTTGTCCAACGGACATGCATCTGTTTGTATATATAAACTTTGTACATTCGTATTGTATCAATATTACAAACGTGTATCATGCTATTGAAAAGTGGGTGAAATCCACGATACCGGTTTAGCAGTATAATATACAGTTTTAGCTCATATTCTACATTATGTGTAGTGTTTTTCTCCATATATATATATATATATAAGCCACAGCATCTTCAAAGGCAGGTCACTGGTACACATAAGACAGTGGAACAAATGTATTTATAACGAGGAAATATTGTTCCCGATAAAATCTGGTATTGGCGTGGATGGCATCCTCTGGCAAGAGCTAAAATGTAGTTTAATGTTTGATAGAGCGGTAGCAGAAATGGATACAGGATCTGAATTGGGATTGGATGGATGTTGTAGACGGCGGTGGCACACCAAGGAGTACGTAGAGACAAAAATCTGTGTTTAAGAAGCGAGAACTGCAGAGATGAAACGAAACGAGATTGTGAAACAGACATTTTATTATCAATTTACATTTTCTCATTTTTACCCCTATGCAAATCTATGGTCACATATCGGTGTACTTACACATTCTATCCTTGAGAATGAAAAAATAGTATATATGCATATAGACACGAATTGTTAGTTCCACCCAAGACTTGATGAATAAGTGAAACTTGTGTAAATTGTAAAGTCGGTCTAATGACGAAACACAACTGAAATATATGAGAGTCGAAGACTAGATGATAATTTATAGTAAAATGCATTGATTCCTTAACGACAGATCTTTTAAGTGATGGGGCAGTTAGAGGTCCATAACTATTTGAATGGGTTTAGATGGTGATATTAAAGCGTGAGAAGATAATATCGCATGTTGACACACGTCAGACGACGAAAAGATCGTAACTTTAGGTACGATTTAAATGGTTTGTTGGTCCTTGTTTTTTTAGGTAGGGCATCACCATAGACGCAGACGGATATGAGGTTACGGCGAGGCTATGATGATGAAATTAATTAAACGCAACATTAAAAGTGTGATGGAAAAGGATACCGGCGTACTGACAAGAAGTCATATGAACCCACAGGCAAATATACTGACTGAATATTTCTAAAAAACATCCCAAGAACCGAAAGTGATCGCTGTGATGAATTGTATCCCAGCCACACTTTTATTTTAGCTGTTCATGTAGACATATTGAATGACATGATTACACGGCCCCTTGTACCGTCTTGGGCGATGATGAATAGCCCTATCAAGCCATCTTTTGGAAGGCAAAATGTAGGTTATCGCGAAGGATCGGTGTAAAATGACGTCATCGTAGGCAAAAATGAAAGTTAAGGCGAAGGCACGATGAAAATTCAGTGACCAACCTCCGGTGTTCCATCCCGGTCCACACGTGAATGTATCTATTATTACCCATTCAATGCAGGATTATGTGGTTGCGACTTTAAAATCTCTTCATTTAGCCAATCAAAATAAACCTTTAACTACTGTTTATGTTTACCAACGAACTCCATTATCACAACTGATAGCGCTAAGGAAAAAGTCAATCGAAAAATTATTCGTGCAAACCTTGTGACTTTCACCGAGCAGATGACATACATACCATCATTATGTAAATTGTTGAGAGAACGTAAAATATTAACATTGGAAAGGTATGAGACATCACGACAGAGAGGAGCAGGACTGCACAAGTCCGTCATCTCGTAAATATACTACCCAGACGATGTCTTAGAGCATTTGAAGCATTCATGGGATTCCTTCTACAGACGTAGAACAGAGCCCTAGCCAATTTAATATTTCCCGAAGTCGAGAAAGCTTCCGAGCCATGCACATACTGCTACACCATTAGTCAAGTCTTCAACTCTCACACCGCTCATTATTCCCAGATTCTCTGCTAGAGATGTACGCAAATTACACGATGGATGCAATATTCGTTGTAAAGTCATCATCTAGAGAATGATGTATCTCAGTCACGCTTTAATTGTGTATGTTCATATGAACACTATGGAGATCTTGAAATACATGGATTCATACGGCCCCTAGCCCCGGGTTAAGCGAAATTAGACACAAATTACGAAACGTACCGCCATAGTGTTTGTTTCTTGCTATAAGCATGTGATATGTATTGTCAAATTTGAGAAACTTCGAGTGGAGGCGCCTGATGATATAGCCTGTATTAAGATTCTGCAATAATGTTTTGTGACGTTGATTAAAATTGTCACATTTAACCCAGGACCTAGCAAAAATACTACCAGTCGAGATATGTATACGCCATAGGCAGGTCCCTCTGAAATATTACAGTCCACATAGGGATAGATTACGATGTCGAAATTGTAATCATCTCTTTTGCCATAAAGTTGGGAGAGAAGGCCCGCTTCATTTTTATAGAGATATAGGCTTCAAGAACCAGCTATGAATCTAGCTTTCTATGGTGATTTATGCATGTTGGGAGTCCAGTCCACTTTCGTTATATCGTTATGAGTGGTTGGAAGACAAATATTTCTTTTCTTGAGAAACGTTTTGTGGTTGTTAAATAGATCTTCCAGAGTAAATGTTGTTTGGGAGTAAGTAGACGGGTTCGGCGATGGTGTGCTTATGCTCAATTCCAAGACCCAATTCATAAAACAATATTAACACCA
>JAVTVY010006308.1:0-37401 GCA_036873755.1 Hanleya hanleyi
GATGGCTTGGGTGCAGTCCTGTACCAATTGCAGGATGGGATTGAGAGAGTAGTATCGTACGCCAGTAGGGGATTAAAGAAATCTGAGAAGAATTATGCTGCACACAAGCGGGAATTCTTGGCACTAAAGTGGGCTGTGTGTGATAAACTGAAGGATTATCACCAGTTCACTGTTAGGACGGATAATAATCCGCTGACATACGTACTTACCACCGCCAAATTAGACGCCACAAGACACCGTTGGCTTGCAGAGCTATCGACATTTGACTTTCATCTGGAATACAAGTCTGGTGCGACGCATAGGGACGCTGATTGTTTGTCTCGCCACCCATCTTTCTCTGGCATGGAGTGTGATATCACGAGGGTAAGTGGGGACGTAGTAAAGGCTATTTGCAGCTTACAGGTCACCTCTGACGGACCCTTTATCGAAACCTTGGGGTGGCAGGATGCGGATGAATTTCCCCCGGATCGGCGCCTTCCGTGTATGTCGGCCGCTCAGGTGTGTATACCGTTGTTTTCAGATACGTCCAGCTGGCAGAAATTACAGCATGCAGACAGGTCCATCGGTAGAGTTATGGAGTATGAGTGTTCCGGTGTGAAACCCGAGCCAAGTGTTCAGTCTACGGAAACTTCCGAAGTAAGGTCATTACTTCGTAATTGGGAGAAACTAGTGCTTAAAGATGGGGTTCTCTTCCCCAGGACGACTGATGGTGACCAGATGAGCTCGCAGATAGTGCTACCTCAGGAATTTCGAGAAATTGTCCTGAAAAGCCTTCACGATGATCAAAGACATCAGGGTAGAGAAAGAACGTGCGACTTGGCGCGAACGAGGTTTTTCTGGCCTGGTATGTCCGAGGATGTCCGGAGGAAGGTAAAATTCTGCGACAGATGTATCCGGAGGAAAACTGGAACGGCGAACAAGTACACACCGTTGGTAAGTATCGAGACTCATCAGCCTATGGAACTCGTGTGTACAGATTTTCTCTCCCTGGAGGAATCCAAGGGAGGCTACTCCAATATCCTAGTAATCACAGATCACTTTACCAGATACGCACAGGCAATACCTACGAGGAACCAAACGGCAAAAACAACAGCTAGAGTACTGTATGATAACTTTTTCGTCCACTACGGCTTTCCGAGTAAACTACACAGTGATCAGGGTCGTAATTACGAATCACAGGTAATTAAGGAGTTGTGTAAGATAACGGGTATTGAAAAATCCAGAACAATTCCATACCATCCGCAGGGTAATGGTATGTGTGAACGTATGAACCAAACTCTGCTGAACATGCTTGGAACACTTACGGATGAACAGAAGTCCAAATGGAAAGACTTTGTTCCCACACTAGTTCATGCATACAACGCCGCTAAGCACGACTCGACAGAGTATAGTCCATTTTATCTTATGTTTGGTCGTCATCCCCGTTTGGCGTTAGACGCCTACTATACCCAAATGACACAGAATGTGTAGCTGACAAGACGCAGTATGCTTCGAGTTTACGAAAGAGACTTGATTTCGCATATAAGTTGGCTTCTAGTGAGGCCAAGAAATCCTCTAACCGATACAAAAAGAATTACGATATTCGGGTTAAAAATTCAAAACTAGAGGCTGGAGACAGAGTTTTAGTTAAGAATGTGGGTATTCGGGGAAAGCACAAATTAGCAGATCGGTGGGAACGGTTTCCTTATGTGGTGTTACGCCAACCCAATAGGGGTATCCCCGTCTTCGAAGTAATGCGGGAGGATAAAAAGGGTAGGAAACGTATCTTGCACCGTAATTTGTTGCTGCCATTTCAATCACTCCCTACTCCGAAAACTCTTGTATCGGGTCCTGACAATCGGACAACTAAAAAGAAAAGATCTTCTGTACAGCCGCGCCCTCTGGTGTCGTCGGAGTCCTCGGAGTCTGAAAGCGAAGTGGAAGTGATGAACGTGCCCTTAGATGATCCAACTGAGCAGAGAATCTTAAGGTCTACCGCTCCCACTGTTACTCAGAGTGGACGATCTGACTTGCCGCGGCGTATGGTCGATTTGCCCGTCTTAGAGCGAACCCAAGCTGGTCCAGAACGAACCACGCAGGTTGAACGCACGAACACCGTTGGGACGTCAAGTCGGTTACCTGAAGTTACTGTACCTGGAAATGTTAGTGTTCTTCCGCATCCCGATAATGCTGTATCAGACCCGCCTACTCCCGCGCTGAGGCGATCTAGAAGGATCAAAAGACCTCCAGATAGGCTTGGAGACTGGGTACAGCAGCGAAACGCTTATTGCAACTGAAATCGTATATCTGCTTGTAATGTCGGGGACAACATTTCATATCGGGGGGGATAATGTCACAGTCGATTTAGCTGCAAATAAATTTGTTTTTCAATGAACTGTCTTTGCTCCTGTACATGCACGCTAATACTGTATTCTAATATATTCTAATGTACATGACTAACGGAAGGTTCTAACTGGGAGTGCCCGATTCATTCACTTGGTCGTTCATTCATCCACCCATTCATTCATTCATGCGTTCACCCAACCACTTGCGATTCTATTCATGTTCGCTCGTTCGTTGATTCATATGCGCCGCACGCTTGTCGCGACTCGACACCGCTACCTGGCACGACTACACATTACGCAATAGTATGGTATAAATCTGACCCACAGCTGATCGTCTCGGCACATGCTTTCACGGTGTGTCCGGCTGACGGGTTGTTGGAAATACACTCTAATCGAATGTATATGTTTTCCTTCAGGTATTGTAGATCTTATTACGCTATTATAGTAAATGTAATGCTGGTATCGTAAATGAAATAACATGAAGCGAGTGAACTGTTGATTGCGCTAATAGGGTAATGTTATCGCATCTAAAGGTGAATTAGTGAATATTTTCTGTATGCACTCTGGGGATTATTTCGGGGATTAAATGACTGGTGTTGTATTTCTGAATATTGCTATAAATATAATGTTTAAAGATTGATACGGTAATTTATATATGTACGGGGCATGCTTTCACGGTGTGTCCGGCTGACGAGTTGTTGGAAATACACTCTAATCGAATGTATATGTTTTCCTTCAGAACCAAGTGGTGACCTAATGGTATAATAAAGATACAACATCGGCAAAACTGTTTTTGTCCCGTCTCTCGAAATTAATCCCGTGACAAATTGGCGCCCGATGGGGGACGGGAAGCGAGATGCAGATTTCTGGTATGCTGCTATTTCCAGAAAAGCAGTTTGTTCTTTATGTGAAATTCCTTGATGACCGCTAAACTTGGTGCCATTTCCATTGCCTGGTAGTACCCGTTCAACGGTAGATGAATGCCATTACGTCAGCTGTGTCTGTGGTTTGATTTTCGAAAAATTCTGTTCCCGATCTGTTCCGGTACCGTTTGTGCACTTTATATGATATCTTGTTTTGATCTTACCCTGGCCAGCGAGGTTGACAATCTGGATATCTATTTCGGTCGTGTCGGACTTGTACCTGGATTAAATCGCGAAATAACCGAACAGTGAAATGACATTTACAGAGAAGGACATTTATCATTTTGAGTGTATGCGCGGATGGTGAGAGAAAGGTGTGAGTATGTTTTATATACTGTATTTTTGACATGTATTGGTCATTCTGCTGAAAAAAAACAAAGTCAAAAAAAACAAAACCATATTGTATATTTAAATGTTAATATTTTTGCTATCAACCGCCGTAAATTTCTTAGCCGATTGTTATTTCTAGTTCGGTCGTAGGTTTACGTAACTAGCTCTAGGCTGGTTTGATGTATGTCAGGGTCTTCGCTGATATCCCTCTCGCACACATTCACCCGGTATACACGCGGTTTACGGGACGGAACGTTACTGCGCTGTCGGAATATACTCGTCGCTAATAGCCGGTCATTTAGAAAAGGAAAACAACAACAACTTCATGTGACCGCTGAACCTGAAACCGCTAACCAGAATATATACTCTCATTTGAAAGAAATATGTGATCGCCTTAAGCGTTTGGACGTTACTTCCAGTAACTACTCAGTCTGACCCTCTTTCACAGGTTCTAGATAGGCTGGCTAGCTTAGAAAGTAAATTTGACAAAAGTTATCGCCCTTACGGTAGAGGACGTGGTAGAAACTTTAGAAATAGGTCAGACGAAACTGAGCTAAAAAGTAGTTCCCAAACAGAGTCGTTAGCTGGCAAGCCAAATGATTCTGACGAGACGCCTGCTTTAAACTTCCGTTGACCTCCAGTGTAGGGCTGGGTGGAGGTCAAGATGAGAAAGGCCCTGAAATACAAAAAACTTCACTGGTTGGAGAACCGAACGAGTACGTGTTAATTATCGAAGGTGAAGAATGCCCCTGTTTAGTGGACACGGGATAGATGGTTACGACCATAGGTAAGAATTTCTATGACCGGAAGTTGGGGCATTTGATATTTCATTCAACTAATGATTTCAACCTTGAAATTAGTGGTGCCTCGGGAGCATCTCTGCCCTACCACAGATATATTGAGGTAGATTTGAGTGTTCCGGGTTCTACAAAAGTGGTATTGGCTCCTATACTTGTGGTCCCGGATACGGACTATAACCTGAGAATTCCTATTATAGCTGGTACTAATGTAATTAAGCTATTTATGGGGACCCTGGCAGGTAAAAGTCCAAACATGATTCCGTGGCAAACGGCTATTGGGTTGATTCAAGATAGTGGTTGTGTCGGAATTTTACGGTCAACGAATACACATCGCCTGATAGTCAAATCCAATGCGATAGCTACGGTTAGGGGTGTGTTGCATAACCCACCAAACGGTTGTCAAAGGGTAGTTGCTGAACAGGGGAACACTGGACTGATGGGTGGTTTAGTGATATCTCCACAACTTGTTAACTTGGACTCGCAGGGGTCCACAGCTTGTGTAAGTGTGAGAATTTGTAATTTGTCTGTACAATCTGTGATTATTCCACCGAAAACAAAATTATGTAATTTACATACGGCCTCTATCATCGACTCTTCAAACTCAAACCTCGCCAGCCAGAGTCCGGAATGAAGACGGACGCTCTGCATTTCGGTCTTTAAGGGAGTTAGGTGTTAACTTTGGAGATAGTCCGCTCACACTAGGTCAACGAGAGGTTGCAGAACAGATGTTGAGCCAATGGACTTCCATCATGTCAACAGGTCTACTAGATCTAGGTCACACATCTACTGTAAAACATGCCATCAAACTCACTGATAACACCCCATTCAAGGATCTCCATAGGCGCATTCCTCCTGCACTTTTCGACGAGGTCCGAACTCACCTGAAAGAGATGCTAGCCTGCGGTGCTATCCGAGAATCCAGCAGCCCTTATTCGTCAAACGTCGTTCTCGTTCGTAAGCCTGACAATTCGCTACGATTCTGCATCAATTTTCGTAAGCTGAACCTTAAGACCATACGCGACTCATATGCGCTTCCGAGAATTGACGAGACTCTCGATTGTTTGGCCGGATCGAAATGGTTCACAAAGTTGGATTTAAGGTCTGGTTATTGGCAGGTGGAGCTCGTGGAAGAGGATAAACAGAAAACCGCATTCACTGTAGGGCCTCTTGGTTTCTACGAATGTAACCGCATGCCTTTCGGTTTGACCAACGCGCCTGCGACGTTCCAGCGCCTGATGGAGGTTGCATTAAACGACTTGAATTTGCGTGAATGTCTGATTTACATCGATGACGTCATCATATACTCGAAAACCTTTGAAGAGCACATAGAGCGTCTTGAACATGTATTTCAATGCTTGAAGCAACACGGTCTGAAACTCCGGCCAGACAAATGCGAATTCTTTTTACACAAGGTAAAATATTTGGGGCACATAGTCTCTGAACACGGCATCGAGGCTGATCCGAGTAAAATCGAGGCTCTGAGGCAATGGCCGACACCAAGGAACGTGGACGACGTCTGTAAGTTTTTAGGTTTCGCCGGTTATTACCGGAGGTTTGTGCAGAGTTATGCCAAGATTGTGAGATGTTTGAATGATTTACTTGTGGACCAGCCGAAGAAGTGTAAAGGTAAACGCAAGTCCAGACCTAATGTGAAATGATGCTGGCAGTCGGAGCATCAAGAGGCCTTTGACCAGGTAATTATTACCTTGACTACATCGCCCATATTGGCATATGCGGACTACACCCTTCCTTTCATACTACATGTTGATGCTAGCGCGGATGGCTTGGGTGCAGTCCTGTACCAATTGCAGGATGGAATTGAGAGAGTAGTATCGTACGCCTGTAGGGGATTAAAGAAATCTGAGAAGAATTATGCTGCACACAAGCGAGAATTCTTGGCACTAGGGTGAGTGAGTGAGTAGGATTTAACGTCGTTCTTGGCACTAAAGTGGGCTGTGTGTGATAAACTGAAGGATTATCTTTACGGTCACCAGTTCACTGTTAGGACGGATAATAATCCGCTGACATACGTACTTACCACTGCCAAATTAGACGCCACAGGGCACCGTTGGCTTGCAGAGCTATCTGGTGCGACGCATAGGGACGCTGATGGTTTGTCTCGCCACCCATCTTTCTCTGGCATGGAGTGTGATATCACGAGGGTAAGTGGGGACGTAGTGAAGGCTATTTGCAGCTTACAGGTCACCTCTGATGGACCATTTATCGAAACCTTGGGATGGCAGGATGCGGATGAATTTCCCCCGGATCGGCGCCTTCCGTGTATGTCGGCCGCTCAGGTGTGTATACCGTTGTTTTCAGATATGTCCAGCTGGCAGAAATTACAGCATGCAGACAGGTCCATCGGTAGAGTTATGGAGTATGTGTGTTCCGGTGTGAAACCCGAGCCTAGTGTTCAGTCTACGGAAACTCCCGAAGTAAGGTCATTACTTCGTAATTGGGAGAAACTAGTGCTTAAAGATGGGGTTCTCTTCCGCAAGACGACTGATGGTAACCAGATGAGCTCGCAGATAGTGCTACGTCAGGAATTTCGAGAGATTGTCCTGAAAAGCCTTCACGATGATCAAGGACATCAGGGTAGAGAAAGAACATACGACTTGGCGCGAACGAGGTTTTTCTGGCCTGGTATGTCCGAGGATGTCCGGAGGAAGGTAAAATTCTGCGACAGATGTATCCGGAGGAAAACTGGAACGGCGAACAAGTACACACCGTTGGTAAGTATCGAGACTCATCAGCCTATGGAACTCGTGTGTACAGATTTTCTCTCCCTGGAGGAATCCAAGGGAGGCTACTCCAATATCATAGTAATCACAGATCATTTTACCAGATACGCACAGGCAATACCTACGAGGAACCAAACAGCAAAAACAACAGCTAGAGTACTGTATGATAACTTTTTCGTCCACTACGGCTTTCCGAGTCAACTCGGAAGGTAATTAAGGAGTTGTGTAAGATAACGGGTATTGAAAAATCGAGAACAACTCCATATCATCCGCAGGGTAAATTAATGGTATGTGTGAACGTATGAACCTAACTCTGCTGAACATGCTTGGAACCCTTACGGATGAACAGAAGTCAAAATGGAAAGACTTTGTTCCCACACTAGTTCATGCATACAACGCCGCTAAGCACGACTCGACAGGGTATAGTCCATTTTATCTTATGTTTGGTCGTCATCCCCGTTTGGCATTAGACGTCTATTTGGGTATAGACCCAAATGACACCGAATGTGTAGCTGACAAGACGCAGTATGCTTCGAGTTTACAAAAGAGACTTGATTTCGCATATAAGTTGGCTTCTAGTGAGGCCAAGAAATCCTCTAACCGGTACAAAAAGAATTACGATATTCGGGTTAGAAATTCAAAACTAGAGGCTGGAGACAGAGTTTTAGTTAAGAATGTGGGTATTCGGGGAAAGCACAAATTAGCAGATCGGTGGGAACGGTTTCCTTATGTGGTGTTACACCAACCCAATAGGGGTATCCCCATCTTCGAAGTAATGCAGGAGGATTAAAAGGGTAGGAAACGTATCTTGCATCGTAATTTGTTGCTGCCATTTCAATCACTCCCTACTCCGAAAACTCTTGTATCGGGTCCTGACAAACGGACAACTAAAAAGAAAAGCTCTTCTGTACAGCCGCGCCCTCTGGTGTTGTCGGAGTCCTCGGAGTCTGAAAGCGAAGTGGAAGTGATGAACGTGCCCTTAAATGATCCAACTGAGCAGAGAATCTTAAGGTCTAACGCTCCCACTATTGCTCTGAGTAGACGATCTGACTTGCCGCGGCGTATGGTCGACTTGCCCGTCTTAGAGCGAACCCAAGCCGGTCCAGAACGAACCACGCAGGTTGAACGCACGAACACCGTTGGGACGTCAAGTCGGTTACCTGAAGCTACTGTACCTGAAAATGTTAGTGTTCTTCCGCATCCCGATAATGCTGTATCAGACCCGCCTACTCCCGCGCTGAGGCGATCTAGAAGGATCAAAAGACCTCCAGATAGGCTTGGAGACTGGGTACAGCAGCGGAACGCTTATTGCAACTGAAATCGTATATATGTTTGAAAAGTCGGGGACAACACTTCATATCGGGGGGGATAATGTCACAGTCGATTTAGCTGCAAATAAATTTGTTTTTCAATGAACTGTCTTTGCTCCTGTATATGCACGCTAATACTGTATTCTAATATATTATAATGTACTTGACTAACGGAAGGTTCTAACTGGGAGTGCCCGATTCATTCACTTGGTCGTTCATTCATCCATTCATTTATTCATTCATGCGTTCACCCAATCACTTGCGATTCTATTCATATTCGCTCGTTCGTTGATTCATATGCGCCGCACGCTTGTCGCGACTCGACACCGCTACCTGGCACGACTACACATTACGCAATAGTATGGTATAATTCTGACCCACAGCTGATCGTCTCGGCACATGCTTTCACGGTGTGTCCGGCTGACGGGTTGTTGGAAATACACTCTAATCGAATGTATGTGTTTTCCTTCAGGTATGTAGGTCTTATTACGCTATTATAGTAAATGTAATGCTGGTATCGTAAATGAAATAACATAAAGCGAGTGAATTGTTGATTGCGCTAATACGGTAATATTATCGCATCTAAAGGTGAATTAGTGAATATTTTCTGTATGCACTCTGGGGGGGTAATTTTGGGGATTAAATGACTGGTGTTGTATTTCTGAATATTGCTATAAATATAATGTTTAAAGATTGATACGGTAATTTATATATGTACGGCACATGCTTTCACAGTGTGTCCGGCTGACGGGTTGTTGGAAATACACTCTAATCGAATGTATATGTTTTCCTTCAGAACCAAGTGGTGGCCTAATGGCATTATAAAGATACAACATCGGCAAAACTGTGTTTTTTCCCTGTCTCTCGAAATTAATCCCGTGACATACTCTTCACAAAACCATGAAAAGATTCAAGACAACATACAAGCTTTGATCTCATAAATATGGGTAGGTTCGTCAGGTATGATACCGTCAATCGGGTACAGTATGCGTGCAGTACACTCGTCCTTTTCAATTCTTGGTTGAATGGTTTCCCACATGTAGTCTCACGTTGTAAAGGATTAACCGTATCATACAGGACGGACTCACAATAACCTTGTGTAATTGCTGTTCATTATTAACAAGTATTTCAAGTCCTCTGAAATTTACAGGAAGTTTATTTATGAGATATTAGTTTTTGTGCCCAGTAAAATTTTGACACCAAAATAGGAACAGTTTAGCATGTCTACAGGGGCAATTTAGTACAGGTAATGTGTGTACATAACACTCTCCTCTCCCATATAACCAGTGTATGAAATGTCTCTCATTTGCCCCCCTCCCAAAGTAAGCATATGCACTAAATGGTTGACCCCTCAGATTAGTCACAGCAAAATACAGCCATTAACATGATATTTAAAAGACCTCTCAGATCTTACCTCCCATTCTGGCATATAAACTTCCACCAAAATAGCCGTTCACTGGAGAGATTGCAGCATATACAAATATGGCTGTGCTCAGCAGAGATCCTCGCCTGTGTCATCAACAACATAAACTCATTAAAGGCAGGGATGAGGTCTATCAGCATAAAGCTCATAAACAGCAATACATTAAACAAGAGCCCAAGGGGCTTCAATATACGCCCATATATCTGAAATTACACTGGTCCGAATTTCAAGGTTGTTTAATGGCCTTGATCCCAATTGGTAGCTAGCAATCCAGAGAACGGTCTACGATTTTGCGCTTCTGAGAATGTAACATATTTCACATCTTATATTGAATGATAAATTAAAATGGTGTTAACTCTTGGTAACTAGGTGACCTTGAAAACAGAACCGAGAGCTCACATATCCCACACTGAAATCGACAATAGTCAAACGCAAGAAAATAGTAGTTTCCCTTTAAATGAATTCCTTTCAGGTGAAGAAATTGTTCATGAACGAGGAAAAATGTGAAGAAAGTGATGAAGTAAACCTTTGTTCTTGAGTTAACAAACAGGTATAAGTTCACAAAGGACCCCTTTCCTGTATATGCACGCTAATACTGTATTCTAATATATTATAATGTACTTGACTAAAGGAAGGTTCTAACTGGGAGTGCCCGATTCATTCACTTAGTCGTTCATTCATCCATTCATTTATTCATTCATGCGTTCACCCAACCACTTGCGATTCTATTCATATTCGCTCGTTCGTCGATTCATATGCGCCGCACGCTTGTCGCGACTCGACACCGCTACCTGGCACGACTACACATTATGCAATAGTATGGTATAAATCTGACCCACAGCTGATCGTCTCGGCACATGCTTTCACGGTGTGTCCGGCCGACGGGTTGTTGGAAATACACTCTAATCGAATGTATGTGTTTTCCTTCAGGTATGTAGGTCTTATTATGCTATTATAGTAAATGTAATGCTGGTATCGTAAATGAAATAACATGAAGCGAGTGAATTGTTGATTGCGCTAATACGGTAATATTATCGCATCTAAAGGTGAATTAGTGAATATTTTCTGTATGCACTCTGGGGGTTATTTCGGGGATTAAATGACTGGTGTTGTATTTCTGAATATTGCTATAAATATAATGTTTAAAGATTGATACGGTAATTTATATATGTACGGCACATGCTTTCACGGTGTGTCCGGCTGACGGGTTGTTGGAAATACACTCTAATCGAATGTATATGTTTTCCTTCAGAACCAAGTGGTGGCCTAATAAAGATACAACATCGGCAAAACTGTGTTTTTTCCCTGTCTCTCGAAATTAATCCCGTGACATACTCTTCATAAAACCATGAAAAGATTCAAGACAACATACAAGCTTTGATCTCCTAAATATGGGTAGGTTCGTCATGTATGATACCGTCAATCGGGTACAGTATGCGTGCAGTACACTCGTCCTTTTCAATTCTTGGTTGAATGGTTTCCCACATGTAGTCTCACGTTGTAAAGGATTAACCGTATCATACAGGACGGACTCACAATAACCTTGTGTAATTGCTGTTCATTATTAACAAGTATTTCAAGTCCTCTGAAATTTACAGGAAGTTTATTTATGAGATATTAGTTTTTGTGCCCAGTAAAATTTTGACACCAAAATAGGAACAGTTTAGCATGTCTACAGGGGCAATTTAGTACAGGTAATGTGTGTACATAACACTCTCCTCTCCCATATAACCAGTGTATGAAATGTCTCTCATTTGCCCCCCTCCCAAAGTAAGCATATGTACTAAATGGTTGACCCCTCAGATTAGTCACAGCAAAATACAGCCATTAACATGATATTTAAAAGACCTCTCAGATCTTTATCTCCCATTCTGGCATATAAACTTCCACCAAAATAGCCGTTCACTGGAGAGGTTGCAGCATATACAAATATGGCTGTGCTCAGCAGAGATCCTCGCCTGTGTCATCAACAAGATAAACTCATTAAAGGCAGGGATGAGGTCTATCAGCATAAAGCTCATAAACAGCAATACATTAAACAAGAGCCCAAGGGGCTTCAATATACGCCCATATATCTGAAATTACACTGGTCCGAATTTCAAGGTTGTTTAATGGCCTTGATCCCAATTGGTAGCTAGCAATCCAGAGAACGGTCTACGATTTTGTGCTTCTGAGAATGTAACATATTTCACATCTTATATTGAATGATAAACTAAAATGGTGTTAACTCTTGGTAACTAGGTGACCTTGAAAACAGAACCGAGAGCTCACATATCCCACAATGAAATCGACAATAGTCAAACGCAATAAAATAGTAGTTTCCCTTTAAATGAATTCCTTTCAGGTGAAGAAATTGTTCATGAAGGAGGAAAAATGTGAAGAAAGTGATGAAGTAAACCTTTGTTCTTGAGTTAACAAACAGGTATAAGTTCACAAAGGACCCCTTTCCTCGTTAAATTAGTAAATGTACGATTTTTATTTCACAACAGTTTAACTGAATGTAGCTGTTTCTTACATGTATCAAACATAGGAGACAACTCCACAGGACAAATGCCATGTACAACTCTGAATATTCCAACCTATCGCATATATAGCTAAACTTGATTCAGTTTTGGGTGACTGTGACCTTGACCTTTGACAAATTGATCTCAAGATGAATATGGCTCCTCTTTGCCATGCAAGTAAGGTATACCCAAAGTTTGATACCAATCCATACCTTGAAACCAGAGATATGGCATAGACAACAAATGTTAATGAATGACTGGACAGAACACAATATCGCATTACATGACCTCTTTGACAGGCATATGAAAATGCTTCTTTTAATGATTTCTTGATTTTGGGGTCACAATGACCTTGACCTTTGACCCACATGTAACACATCGTTTCCTTTAATGTATCTACTGCCACAAAAAAAAGTTATTTTTAATGATTTCCTGATTTTGGGGTCACAGTGACCTTGACCTTGACCTGAATTTTGGTACATGACACATCGTCTTCCCTCTGTGTATCAATGGACACAAAAAATCATGATTTTAACAATTTCATAATTTTGGGGGTCACAGTGACCTTGACCTTCAGCCTGGACCTACATTTTGGTACATGACACATCATGTCCCCCTAATATATCTATTGACACAAAAAAGTAATTTTTTTAAATTTCTTGATTCTGGGGTCACAGTGACCTTGACTATTAACCTTGTCCTAAATTTTGGTACATGACAATCGTCTCCCCCTAATATATCAATGGACGTAAAAAATCATGATTTTTAACAATTTCATGATTTTGGGGTCACAGTGACCTTGATCTACATTTTGGTATGTGACACATCGTGTCCCCCTAATGTATCTACTGACACCAAAAAAAAAGTTATTTTTAATAATTTCATAATTTTGGGGACAGTGACCTTTGATCTTGACCCAATGATTGGTATGCAATACTTCATTTCCCCCTATTGAATCCACTCTCAAAAAATTAGAAATTTTTAATGATTTCCTGATTTTCCGGTACCACTGACCTTTGACCTTGACCTGCATTTGGTATGCAACACATCGTTTCCCCCTAGGGCATCAACTCACCAAAAATCAAACATTTATAAACAATGTTTCTATTTGTTACCAAATCAAACCTGTTTCAATTCATGCCTAATAATCTCCGTCAGGAAGATGATACAACGTAGAAAACGGAAGTTAAAACTAAAAGTTAGCTCCCCTAGCGGAGAGTTGTCCACCCCTAGGAGAGCTCTCCCATCTATTCCAGCGGCACCACTATAAAGGCTCTGCTCAAACCATTCTCGTCCTCTATTCTCATTGTAATTACCGAGACCTGTAGTGTTTAAGGCCGGCATGAGGGGACGGAGGGAGGGTCAATCAAATTGAAACAGGTTTGATTTGGTAACAAATAGAAACATTGTTTATAAATGTTTGATATTTGATTCTCAAATCTTAAACCTGTTTCAATTCATGCCACAGTACCAACATATGGAGGCGGGAATCTCGGCCTCGTGGTAACTCCCATAGCAGACCTTTTTAATCGCTGGAACGACACAGACATGGGTATAAATCTGAGACATTATTACTCAACAAGTTAACCCTGGTCACAGACGCAAAGGGTAATTGAAGGAATTGATACAGTTTTACTTATCTGAGTGTCTCCATCCATGTAGCTGTGCTCGTGGTGTGGTACACAATTCCACCAAGTTGAAAGGATACCCGGGGCAACAAAGGCAGCAGAAGGTCCCCTTGGTAGGCACTGTATGTCTTAGGGGGGGGGGGGTAAAAACGGCCACAAGCCATTGCATACAGGGAGATCCTTGGCCGACCATAAGTTCGGTGAGAGCGAATAAACTAGCCAAAGCTTAGAGGGTAGCCAAGTCCACACCACTCTCAGTCCGCAAGCCTCTTGAGGTCAACTCACCATACTTGGAGTGATGAAGAATGCGTTGGAATTGAACGTGCTTGCTCTCTGGATCCGGCTGCACATCGTCAACTCACTTTACTTTCATCACTACTGTTGACCCTAGGCCTGGAGCAGGTGTCTTTTGAGTTGAAGCGCAGAGGACCCAGCTGAGACATCTAGAAGGGAGTCAGTTTCTGAAAGACACAAGCAAATTTGCAGTTAGGAGTAAACCCTATCCTAGTGTCAGGCCTTCATTGGTGATTATAGAATCCACGGCCGGTCAACTGACTTATTTCTACCTTCTGAGATGCCTTTTATCATATAATATATGTAATAATAATAATATGACTGAGATGAGATGAGATGATACAGCAAGATGGCTGTCTTGCCGTGATGGTGACAATTTTGCCGCCCCCCCCCCTCTTTTTCTGAAATTACTCACAACGTGCTGGGTAGCCACCAGTGGTCCAAGCGTGGTCACACTATTGATTGCAGTGTCATATCTTTCAGACAGAAATTAGTGAACGTGGACTTAATTGTTCAGGCACAAGACAGGACAATGTCATGGACGGCCAGTTCTTCCATAAAGGCCATGACGCAGCGATGGCATGAATCACATTAGAAGAAGCAGAACAGTAGTGGGGGCGTCAATGGTATATCTACCTTCTGCCAATTGATAAGACTATTTCATGGTCTTCTTCAACTACGCGGCTTTTTTTAAATGTCAAGCCTTGGCGAAGGGACAGGGTAACCGTAGCCGAGAGCCGCGAACGGAATCAGTACGAGCAAGATAGTGGCGGATGGCTCGAACAGGACATAGCAGAAGATCGTCCTCGAGGCCATGTACAAAGTCTGACAACGCAGGAATGGAGTACGAACATTGAGCGCACGGACCTGAACGAACAGATTCATTTTTGGCGATAAATTCAGGAATGGGCCGAAAAGGAATGGAAGACCAATCCGCTGTCCAGGTCATAGAAGATCTTTCAAGAGCATGAAGTTCAGACACTCTGGACGCCAAAGCAAACGCCACCACAAAGGTCGTCTTATAAGACACAGCTTTTATAGACGCGGACTCTAAGGGTTCAAAAGGTGGTATAATCAGAGCACACAGAACCACACTGATATCCCATTTCGGTAACAGTTGGCGAGTACAACGCGACTGTAATGCGAAGGCGTGAATAAGCGCAGATATATTATCGTTATGGCTAATGTTGGTACCAAAGGTAAGACGTAACACCCTAGCCAGAGCAGATCGATAGCCTTCCATGGTGCTAATAGGAGACTTCCTATCCTGGTGAAGGTGAAGGAGGAAGTCAATTACGAGGGAAATAGAGTCGGGAACGGTATCACGTCCTCGGCACCAGGACAAATAAATCCGCTGTAGAGACCTGAACCCGAAAAACGAACGTAGTGAGTAAGGTCCTACATATAATAAACAACCCTAGGGTTGATGACAGAACCATAATGTCAAAGTCTAACCATTGGTGTAACGGTCTATACAGGAATAAAGTACTTGATGGAGAAAGTCGGAAAAACTGTCCCCCAAGTACACCACGAAAAACATTGTGTTGTTTAAGCACAATCCTAAGGTAAATGGATCTCAACATAATGTTTGTGTGTTAAACTCAACATGGTTCTGTGTTAACACAACACTGTGCTGAATTCAATTAAAGGCGACTAGTCCGTCATTCACAATCCCGCCGTCGTCCTCAGAGAATATCCACGTCCATAATCCAAAGACCTATTCCATATAACAGTATTTGCCAAATACTGTTGATTCCAATACAATTTTGATATTCTGAACTCCAGACTGGAAAACAACAAGGTCTGAACAGAACTCTCTTCGTAGAGTAACGACGAACCTAAGTAAATCACAATGTGAAAAACCCGAGAGGAATTGATACAAGTGGAAGGTTGACGCCAAACGAACGGACTTCCACTCCCGCCGACGACCGACGATGGAGAATCAAAGGAAGTGCCGATGAATGGATATAAAATATGCATCTCGCAAATGAAGAAATGACGTGACAAACGGCGTTATGGTATACCGGAAACGTCTAACCGATGTAATAGAACGACGCACAGGTGTATGAGAGAGACATGACGGCATAATGAACATGTCGTCAAGGTGTAATAGGAAAGCGTAATGTGAAAAATGCGAGAAAAACGTTGTATATGATAAACAACGTAGTGATTTCCTCATTCACAACAACTTAATGTATATACATGCTCATAATGGAGCAGGATACAAACTTATAAAAGTACACGACGTAACAGAAGGGCGTTGCAAACAGTAACCCCGAAGTCGATTGCAATAATTTTCCTTCTCTTTAAACGCAGTAGAGATCAACATATTAAATGTTTGTAGCGTTAATCACCAAATGTAAGCTCAATGAGATAAATGGGATTATGGATCTTTGTGTCAGTGAACATGAATAATGTGTCAGTGAACATGGTTACATTATGACCTCTCCCGATGTAATTTGTCTCCTGTACATGAAATTCAGTACTGGAGTTTTATATGGAGAGAATATTAAACATTTACAACAATGTTACTATTAATAACCAAATAGTCACACAACCGACATCCAGAACAATGATTTTTCCAGGTAACCAAGAAAGATCCTTAAAGAATTTTAAATTCCCGAAGAGAGGAAATACATTTAAAGTCTCCCGCCGGCAGGAAAATGAGGTTATTCAAAAATTTAGAATTTGAAATGACCTAACACGAACAATTTGTCGAGAAGAAGAAGAACAGTAAGAACATTACTAAAAAGATGTTTGATGCTCTAGTAGACTGTACCGGTAATACATACTTGGTAGAAAGAAACCATAGAAGACTTCACGACTTACGTGTCATTAGGCTTGATCCTTGGCCGGCCAAATACATTCCCACTCACGCTAGTAATTTTAAATTTTCTCATAGGGAAGAAATTAAAATTAGTGCATAACTCCATCTGAATTATAAGTGTAATACAGTATACAGATGGGACCAACTTGGTGTGAAACAAAACAAATCACAATGTAAATAATCAGACATTTGTGTTTCAAGAATATCATAGACGTTAAACCCTATTCACTCACTCACTCACTCAAGAATATCACACTTTCACAATAGCAAGGGTGAGTGGGTGAATAGGTTTACTCACTCACGTAAAACCAACACATGATCTCATTGTTGTTCGACAGACCCTTAATTACATAAAGAGATCAGTAAAGAAGCTCATTAAGATGCGACAAAGAGTCGTAGAAAATAGGGTTGAGTTGTGATTACGGGACACAAATGCAACAATCACGCTTCATATTCATGTTAGCATGAAAGGCATATAAAACCTCTGTAAGATCTCTCTTGAACACAGTATATCAAAATCAACGTAATAATACTTGATATAACAAGAGATTACATTTTGGTAGGACCAAGGAACTGAATGTATGAAGGTGAACCTACCAAAACTGCAAGTCTGAACAGAAGTTACAACAACAACATGAAAGTTGACGGGCTGCAAATAAAGCATCAGATCTCCCCGGCGGGAAAAGACGAAACCCCCGCCGGTGAGGATACTATTTACAATCCTACTTGAGATTTACACAAACTCAATGCATAAAATTCATGAATCAACGAAACAAACCTGTTCGTTTAATGTAGAGATCACAATAGGCCTTAAAAGTTCAGCACTAAAAGGCAGACTTACAGAAATGCCGGGGACTAAATACAAATCTGTCACAAATTGAGCAATAATAAACGAGGTCGCGAGAGCCCGTAAAAACCCACAACAAACACAGCCGGTCGAACTCATTGTTCGTGTGGAGACGTGATATTGAATACACATTGTCTCCATCACGCAGGACTGTATTATCAGATAAGCCCGAGATTCATATCGACTTTAGAAAATATCGTCGGGTAATAATTTCAAGATATAGGAACTTTGAAAAACCAATTAAAAGAGCCAATTAATTTCACGACGTACGTCCGAAGACAATAAACACATGGCAGATGGAAAAACAGACCATGTGAAGTCTAAAAATTTGCCCAGACAAAATTTTGAAAGAAGACAGAAATGTAAAAGAAAACTATCCCCAAAATATTAATTTAATCACCATCGAACCATTGACAAAAATGACATAGGTGAGATAACATACGGCGAGGAAGCATTCTTTTGTCTGACATTTAATACGAGGAAGACCATTATTCGCAGCAGACGGCATATCCGGCACCAACGCTAAAAGCGCATCCAATTTATCCGAAAAACCATCATTGACGTATGTTCCTAACTTTTCACTGAAGAAAAGGAATCAACAGATGAACTCGACGAGACCGGAATGGGCGAACGAGTGATATAACTTCAGCGAGAAGTTGACAAATCGTGGACAACCGCATGATAAGAAACGGAGTCTGCGACTGACGAACGTGGTGACCTATATAAGAAGGCGAGACCGAAAGACGTGGCAAACGGCGTGGTGGTGTAGGAGAACGTCGAGTCGAAGTACGAGAACGGTATACCGGAGAACGGGAAGGCCGAAAAATAGACTAGAATTCCCGGTCTAATTCTCACCGATTTCGTAAGCAGTATGCACTATTTTAATAGCAATAATCGCCGACAGATTGGATATTTAATGATGGAAATTGGTTGAAATATCAAACATTTATAAACAATGTTTCTATCTGTTACCAAATCAACCTGTCTCAATTCATGCCAACTCAACCCTCTAAAATTGAAGTCCCGTAACATGTCATTTACGTTATTATAGAATCGCTGATTCACCGATAGACGAAACCGCAAGACAGCAATTTTGACACTCAATGGTAGGTCCGAACGACCCACCATAAAACAAGAAACGGATTTAGAACTGCGTTATGATTTAACCCGCAAAGGAGAAACCGACACGACGACGTTTATTTCGTTTAGAGGTAACGGAGTGTGAAAACCAAAAGACAATGGAGAGGTCGAGATAATATGCGAACCCACTGCATTCTTTTGTCCGACGAGAACAATGGATTGCTCAGGCACGGCAGGTTTGGAGAAGTCTTTGTCGAAGTAGACAAAGGAACCGGTTTGGCTGCATACATAGCCAAACCCGTACAAGTAGGCTGTCTAAAATCTGTGATTTATCTAGACGTAGAACCGTCCCGCTAGGCGGTATATTTACAGAGGCGGGCGAGTTCTGATTACCAAGACCATGGGAAACATTTAATCCAATTCCAACGATATCTTCGTTAGCTTTCATGTCATTTACAAGAGCAATTTCCAACAGGCGTCTGTCGACTTCCGAAAGGGACGGGTCGCAGACGCCTGCAAAAGGTAAGCCCATCTAGCCTGGGCGTAATTTCCCCACGCCAACGGGCCCATAATACACATTCGGCGCAAGTACTTCGCCGATAACACAACTCTTTTCAAGAAAACCAAACCGTGTGGGCGTCCAAACTGGACCAACATTTCACACACGAATTACATGCATTAGATATCGGAATCTCAGACATAACTAATGAAAGAATTTCCGACAATAATGAAAGAATTTCCGACAAGAAATAACACAAGTCAAAACCGATAAGGATACTGCGGGTCGTTACAACAACAACCCAGGTTGTATAAACACTTCCTTGATGTGTAGTGGTCGAGGTACAACAGAGAATCGAGGACGAGAATGGTTTGAGCAGAGCCTTTATAGTGGTGCCGCTGGAATAGATGGGAGAGCTCTCCTAGGGGCGGACAACTCTCCGCTAGGGGAGCTAACTTTTAGTTTTAACTTCCGTTTTCTACGTTGTATCATCTTCCTGACGGAGATTATTAGGCATGAATTGAAACAGGTTTAAGATTTGGGAATCAAATATTAGAACTGTAGATAGAAAACTATCAATGATCAATAATTTCCTGATTTTAGGCAACATTGACCTTTGACCTCTGACCTCGACCTGAATTTCGGTACGCGACACATCGTCTCCACCTGATGTATCCACTCACAAAAAATTGCAACTGTGGATAGAAACATTCAGAGATATAGACCGGACACCAACAGTTCAGTGATTTCCTGTTTTTTGACCTTTGACCTCTGACCTCGACCTTCATTTTTGTACGTGACACATCGTCTCCCCGTAGGGTATCCAGTCACCAAACATTGGAACTGTAAATAGAAAAGTGTTCCAGATATAGACTGGACACGGGGGACGGACAGACGGACAGACGGACACACGGACAGACGGACGGAAACCGCCATCACATAATATGTCCGCCTTTTTGGCAGGCGTATAAAAAAGAGAGGAGATGAGCTTCAAATTACATATGTAAGGCATACATTGGGTATGCCTTTCATATGGAACATACATGTTGCAGTACCCCTAGTCTTGGAGTATTTGAATGTGGCCCTAGTTGAATTACAAGCAGTTAATGGCAACAAACAGTTGGTGAAGAAATGATCATTCGACCTAATGGCACAGAAAATATAGGTCAATCAGGCTGAGGTTTCATAGGCTTCTGTTCCATGACCACATGCCTGTGCTCCATAAGTTTGTTACTCCTTCATTCTGACATATGGTGGTAACGGAAAACCTAAAATTTTGACATATTGTATGTATGACATACATGTATGGTAATCCAATGCCAATTTGGCATTTAGCCAATACCACATTCAGGAAGTCTAGGCTTGAGTTATGGTAGCTAAACGAATTGTTGGCAAAAGAAACAATTTTGACACAGTTATCCTAAAAATTGGTCGCTTTCTGATAGACTTCTGCTCTATGACCACATGCAGGTGTTATGTAAATTTGGTGTTGTTTCATGACCACATCCATTTGTGGTGCAAGTTTGGTGCACCTGGGCATAATCATTCTTGAAATGTAGTAGCAGAGAAAAAACGGATGGCTGGACACATGACAATGCCCCAAGGACAATGTGGCTGTTTGTGTTGGCAAGCCTAGGCCTTATCACTCTTGAAACTTGATGTTACGAACAGATTGGTGACACATGGCCCAACTTTGTCCCAGTGAATCAGGAAAAAAAAGTCATTCACTGACATCCTATAGGCATCTGCTCTATGACCACTTGTATATGTGGCAGTAAGTTTGGTGGTTCTAGGCATATTGAATCTGAAGATGTAGTGGTAACAAGCAATTGGTGAATAACTGACACATTTTGACCTGGTGACCTGGAAAATATGGGTCCATCTCGGCTTCTGTTCTGTGGCCATATGTATCTGGGATCTGAGTTTGATGCTGCTCCTAGGCATATTCATTCATGTGCATATTCAACGATAGACTTACTCTGTGTAAAGCCCTCCTAATATGGCAAATGTGATCACACATCCTGCCACTGCTGATATATGGTAGCCTGTACCAATGAGAGAAGAGAAGAGCATTGGGTGCGTAGCTGGTCTGAACACATCTTCATGAACCTGCTTCCATCGATATTCATATCCCAGGTCTTTCTCCTATCATGGATGAAAAGGTATTTCATGATTATACATGTAGCTGTTCAAGTAAATACCTGCATTATATTGCAGCATTGTAAAATCATGGCCAAATGCAGATCGATCTGAGGGGGCGGCAGACGGGGGGTGGGGGCCTACATATCATTTATACACAGCGAAATATTCACGAGCCAGTACTGTGCGGTTCACGACTAAACAGTACTGGCAGGAAAGGTCCTGTTACCAGCAGGTTTACTGTGCAGTAACCGCAGAGTTATCATCCGCTGGTTACCATCCAGTGAGCGAATGAACAGTACCATTCAGTTGACAACTGGATGGTTTACCAGATAGTGTATGGTAACTGTCAGGTAACCAGCAGATGAATAACCTGTCAGTAGCCACACGATAACCGTGCAGTACCATCTGGTAACCGAACAGCACCTGCCAGTAAACAGGCAGTTACTGGTTCATTTTTTAAATGCAGAGTACTGTAAGGGGACCTTTCCTGCCAGTTCAGTTGTGGACTGCATGGTACTGGCTGGTGACAGTAACCAGCTGGTACTGGCTGGTGACAGTAACCAGCTTGAAATGACTGGTGAAAGTTGTGTAGTACTATCACCGTGACTGGTGAACCACCCACCACACATACACCATAAACTTGGACAATTTCTCTCCCCCACTCTCCCATTCCATGTAATCCATCTCAAATAGGATAAATAAGAAACTACTAATCCAAGACATTTTCCCAGGATACTCTTGCAGGATTGGAAATACCGGTCAGTGATCGGTAATAACCGATCAAAATTGTCCAGCAAAAAAACAACAACAGCGGAATAATATGTCATTGTGTACCATGAGTCGGTCAGAAAACTGTGCGAATCATGTCTGTAAATTCTGTCGGCGATCCGTCTATGAAGTAATATGTCGGTGACAATACAATTTCAGTGTTTTAATCGGTAGAGTGCATAATTTTCTGTTCTCTCGTAATCCTGTCCTCTCAAACATGTCGTTATTGTTGCTACCGATACCGTGCATTCCCCACACAATGGTTGTTCTCGGGTTTTCGACTGCTATAGGCAGACCAGGCGAAAACCACCCTAGCACAGCGATCAGGGGGTCAACGCATTGTCATCTAAAGTACGTAATACAAAAAGCATGACCCCCTCACAAACTCTCCCCACCTCGGCAGTTGCCCTCGGACTTGGTCGCTACGCTCCCTCGTAAATCACTGATCAAATTCAAAACTCTTATTTCCAATCCTGCCTTGTATGAATATGATCAAGTTGTGATGAGGATTTCGTCTTTATTGAGCGGCCGAAAAGGTTGTAAAACTTACTATAGAACCTTACTAGACACAAAGTTTACTAAATCGACTGCTCATTTAAAATGGGAAAAAATTCTTGGAGAATCTTTTACTGAAAGGGAATGGCGAACTTTTAATATCCATGTATCTAAGTACCGAGACGTAAAGCTCAAATGGTTTCAATATAGAATACTGAATAGAATTCTGACAACCAATATCTTTGCCCAAAAGATTGATCCTACTGTTAGTAGTAGGTGTACTTTTTGTAATAAAAACCCCAAGACAACCCTCCACTTATTATGGGAATGTGAACATATAAAACCTATTTGGCAACACATAGAGCAGTGGTTCGCCTCTGTGGGTATTCCCGTTTCATTCACGCCGAAGAAAGTAATTTTTGGACTTTTAGAAACGCTTAACTATGCTATGTCAGTGATAAAATTTTCAATTTACAGGATGAAAGCAGCTAAGAAATTGCCAACTTTCGAAAGTATTCAAAAAGATCTTAAATCAGCATATGAATTAGACAGATATATCAGATATAAAAATTGTGAAAGGCATATTTTTAATCAATATTGGTCGACACTACATTTATTATTGAAATCCTAGGTATTTTGCAAGAATATGCATACAGATATATATCAATATGGCTGCTTCAATCAATGTTAAATCTAGGAATTGATGACAAATCTGGAAAAAAAACTAGTATATTGTACTATTAATTGATGCTATTGTAAAAATGCGTTCCTCAATTTTGTAATGTTTTCAATGTTTTTGCAGAACAAACCTAAGCTGCGTTTGTGTGTTGTCTGTATGCTGTATACATGCTGTATATGTCCTGTCCATTATATGAAAAGCCAAATAAAATATCAATTATAATAAAAAAAAAAAAAAAAGTTGTGATGAGGAGTATGCATACATTGACATGGTCAATTCACATTAAGCTGTAAACCTCAAGAATTAGAAACATGGTGAATATAGATATTGTCCACAAAGAGGGTCAGAGCAACAGATTATTTTTCCGTAATATCTCTTTGCTAATATACAGCCATTCTATTATGTTTACCTCCGGGTTTAAAGCTTGAGTATACATGCCAGTATGTGGACAATTGAACATTGAGTCCTTACCATGTCATCTAGGTCCTCGTCCTTGGTTCCATAACAGATATAGTCCTTCCTCAGGGTTCGCATCAATATCCTACTGACCAGTCCCACCAGGAATATTACCAAAATATACGAGTTAAATATCGCGAGCCAGTGAATCTGAAACAAAGCAACAATGGCAGATTGGTCAAGGGAAGATAATTAATATATTAGTGGTTTAATTGATATCTTAATGTGTTTATCACATTTCATTCGACATGAAATCCAGTTGAATGAATACAAGTGAATTTGGGCCTATTCGTCATGTAAAGAAAACACAATAGGTGACTACATGTAGGGAACCATGTTAAACCTGGAAAAGCTACCAAACAAGCTGTATTGCCCACGGTGTTCCCGGTTTGAAGATCCTTACATGACAAACTTCCCTGAATTTGGCAGAGAATACCACAAAAGAAGTATTTGAAGTTCAAAGATAAAATTCTGATTGTCAGTCATATACACAGCCAACTTTTTTCCAGTCACTTTTGACATTCTGGTTATCACAAAAATATATCACTTAATTGTCCCAATGTTGTTGTTTTTTTCTTCACTGTACATGTACTTCATCATAATTGCATGATGTACCATCACAATGCCCCAAAAAACTCTGATAATCTAGTTTTAAAGCAGTCACTCAAAATTTCATTTTACCTATGAGCAATGATGATGAATGCAAACAAAGACCAGTAATGTGTAATAGAGATGTAATGTGTCCAAACGAGCAAAAATATCAAACAATAACTTCACGCCCCAAACCCTAATAATTCATCTTGAAAATGACCCCAAAAATAACCTTCTCATAGAAGATATAAAATTTAGAACAGCTGTCATTTGAAGGACATCAGATATAACTGAAAAATAAAATAACTTGTCATGCCTTGTTTGGTATAATTCTGTTTGAGGAATGATTGAAATGGTTTCCTATTATTTCTCACTTTATGATACAAATTAAAGAATAGATTTCGTCAAACAAACCAAGCTTTCCAGTGTATAAATTATGTGCACAAGTCAATAACTTTTATGTAATTTTGAATAAAACGAGAGATCCTGAAGGATCTTGGCGCCCACCATTGTCTGATAATTGTAAGCTAATGACAAGAGGATCTTTTTGTCCATTGTTACTAAGAACAAACAATTGATTTGTAATTTTGTTTGCAGAATTTTGAACTTATTTTGAGCGAAAAAAGGATACGGGAAAACACCAAGATATTATCTTTATAAGTTTCAGGAGTATCAAGATTTCTAGAAACTGTACTTGACATGTCGGTTGTTATAGTACAAGTGAAATGAGCAAAGTTAGAGAAGTCTGAAACCGAATGTCAGGAGGATCCTTCGTCTTTGTTTTGTAGTATTTTTTTTTTTGCACGTGACATCATTGTGAATTGTAAGCGAAGAGTTCAAGACAAATCTTTTTGACAATGATGAAACATAATCTTTTTGACAATGATGAAACATATGTAGGCCTACCTAAGATTTTATAATTAGGAACGAATGCTAATTCTGTTCTGCTTACTGGGCTACTTTAAGATATCTCTTTTGAGATACCATGCTCTAAAATAGCAAGGTGGTACCGATACACAACTTAATACTGAAGGGATACGTGACGGTCCCTGCAGTTGAAATTTTGAAAATCTGAATCCTGATTATCTCCATTGGATGGAAACACGCAGTATCGATAGTCTACAGTTCTCGAGTTGTGACATTGAGTCACAAGAGTGACATCCCTCATGTAGCCGACCCATCGGCAGAGGAAACGGTGGGGCAGTTCACTTGCAACGGCATGGACTAAAGTAAACTGATTTAAAATTTGAAGAAACACATTTTAATTCAGAATCATTTGAACTCCTTGATATAGATGGTGGAAGTATGGATATTCTCTATACTCAATATATAGAATATGCCCCACCGTTTGATCCGCCGACTCTTGTGATGCAACGTCACAACTCGGGAATACCTTATTAATTTGAAGCGTAACTTGAATTGGACCACAAAAAGATATCTTGCACAATTAGGCCCCACGTGGGACCAGTGTACCAAATTTCAGAAAGATCCATGAATTAGTTCCTGAGAATTCACGATAATGTTTCAAGAGGAAATTCAAGATGGCCGGCTGGCTGTCATATTGGATTTTCGAATCAGACCAAAAAGGTATCTTGCACAACTAGACCCAAATGGGAACCTGTGTACCAAATTTGAGAAAGATCCATGCAGTAGTAACTGAGAAATCGCGATAAAGTTTCATGGGGAAATCCAAGATGACCGTCTGGTGGCCATATTGGATTTTCGAATCAGACCAGAAAAGGTATCTTGCATGACTAGACCCCAAGGGGAACATGTGTACAAAATTTGAGAAAGATCCATGCTGTAGTTCTTGAGAAATCGCGATAACAAAGTTTCATGGGGAAATCCAACATGGTCACCTGTTGGCCATATTGGATTTTTGAATCGGACCAGAAAGGTATCTTGCACAGCTAGACCCAAATGGGAACCTGTGTTCCAAATTTGAGAAAGATCCATGCAGTAGTTCCTGAGAAATCGCGATAAAGTTTCATGGGGAAATCCAAGATGACGGTCTGGTGGCTATATTGGATTTTCGAATCAGACCAGAAAAGGTATCTTGCATGACTAGACTCCAAGGGGAACATGTGTACCAAATTTGAGAAAGATCCATGCAGTATTTCTTGAGAAATCGCGATAACAAAGTTTCATGGGGAAATCCAACATGGTCGCCTGTTGGCCATATTGGATTTTCGAATCGGACCAGAAAGGTATCTTGCACAACTAGAGGGAGGAGGGAGGGAATTTGGCTTAATGTCACACTCAAGTTTGTTTCACTCATATGGTGACAGTCAGTTTGGTTGGTGGAGGAAGCCGGAGTACCCGGAGAGAACCACCGCCCTTCGGCAAGTAACTGACAAACTTTCACACCTGGACCAGCTGGGCTCGAACCCGTGCCGGTTCAGCGGTGTGAGGCTAGCGGTCAACAGCGAAGCGCCTTAGACCACTCGGCCACCGAGGGCCCCTGCACAACTAGACCCCAAGGGAAACATGTGCACTGAATTTGAGAAAGATCCATGCAGTAGTTCCCAAGAAATAGCAATAACAAGGTTTCATGGGGAAATCCAAGATGGCCGCCTTGTGGCCATATTGGATTTTCGAATCGGGCCAGAAAAGATATCATGCACAACTAGACCCCAAGGGGAACCTGTGTACAGAATTTGAGAAAGATCCATGCAGTAGTTCCTGAGAAATCGCGATAACAAGGTTTCATGGGGAAATCCAAGATGGCTGCCTGGTGGCCATATTCCATTTTCGAATCGGACCAGGAAAGGTATCTTGCACAACTAGACCCCAAGGCAAACCTGTGTACCGAATTTGAGAAAGATCCATGCAATACTTTCTGAGAAAACAAAGTTTCATGGGGAAATCCAAGATGGCTGCCTGGTGGCCGTATTGGATTTTCGAATCGAACCACAAAAGGTATCGTGCACAACTAGACCCTAAGGGGAACTGTGTACCAAATTTGATGGCTGCCTGGTGGCCATATTGGATTTTCGAATCGGACCAGAAAAGATATCTTGCACAACTAGACCCCAAGGGGAACCTGTGTACCGAATTTGAGAAAGATCCATGCAGTAGTTCCTGAGAAATCGCGATAACAAGGTTTCATAGGGAAATCCAAGATGGCCGCCTTGTGGCCATATTGGATTTTCGAATCGGTCCAGAAAAGGTATCTTGCACAACTAGACCCCAAGGGAAACCGGTGTACCGAATTTGAGAAAGATGAGGAAGCGAAGACAAATCTCTTTGACACTTTGGCATGAGCTATGAAACATACTTAAGATTTTATAATTAGGAATGAATGCTGTTCTGTTTACAGAGCTAGTTTGAGATATCTCTTTTAAGATACCATGCTCGCAAATAGTAAGATGGTACAATACTTAATGCTGAAGGGATCCGGTCCGTGCAGTAATGTTGAAACTTCGAAAGTGTCTGAATCCTGATTATCTCCACCCTAAGATCGAAACATGCAGTAGTCTACAGTTGTCGAGTTGTGACGTTGTGTCACAAGAGTGACGTCCCTTCATGTAGCCGACCCGCCGGCAGACAAAAAGGTGGGGCAGTTCACTTGTAACTGCATGGACTAAAGAAAACTGATTCAAAATTTGAAGAAATACATTTTAATTCCGAATTATTTGAACTCCTTGAGAAAGATCCCTGTAGTACTTTCTGAGAAATCACGATAACATAGTCGCATGGAAAAATCCAAGATGGCCGCCTGGTGGCCATATTAGATTTTTGAATTGGATCAGAAAAGGTTTCTTATACAGCTAGACGACAAGGGGAACCTGTGTACCAAATTTGACCAAGATCCATGCAGTAGTTCCTGAGAAATCGCAATAACAAAGTTTCATGGGGAAATCCAAGATGGCCGCCTGATATACATACTGGATTTTGGAATCGGACCGGAAAAGTATCTTGCACAACTGGACGACAAGGGGAACCTGTGTACCAAATTTGAGAAAGATCCAGGCAGTACGTCCTGAGAAATCATGATAAAGTTTTAAGGAGAAATCTAAGATGGCCACCTGGTGGCCATATTGGATTTTCGATTCGGACCGAAAAAGGTATCTTGCATAACTGGACCCTAAGGGGAACCTGTGCACCAAATTTGAGAAAGATCCATACAGTACTTCCTGAGAAATGACGATAACAAAGTTTCATGGGGAAATCCAAAATGGCTGCTTGGTGGCCATATTGGATTTTCGAATCGGACCAGAACAGTTTTCTTGCATGACTAGTCCCAAGGGGAACATGTATACCAAATTTCAGAAAGATCCATGCGGTACTTCCGGAGAAATGACGATAAAGTTTCATAGGGAAATCCAAGATGGCTGCCTGGTGGCCATATTGGATTTTCGAATCGGACCAGAAAAGGTATCTTGCATAGCTAAACCCCAAGGGAAACATGTGTACCAAATTTGAGAAAGATCCATGCAGTAGTTCCTTAGAAATCAGGATAACAAGGTTTCATGGGGAAATCCAAGATGGCTGCCTTGTGGCCATATTGGATTTTCGATTCGGACCAGAAAATGTATCTTGCACAACTAGACCCCAAGGGGAACCTGTGTACCAAATTTGATAAAGATCCATGCTGTAGTTCCTGAGAAATCGTGAAAACAAGGTTTCATGAGGAAATCCAAGATGGCTGCCTGGTGGCCATATTGCATTTTCGAATCGGACCAGAAAAGGTATCTTGCACAACTAGACCCCAAGGGGAACCTGTGTACCAAATTTGAGAAAGATCCATGCAGTAGTTCCTGAGAAATCGCGATAACAAAGTTGCATGGAGAAATCCAAGAAGGCTGCCTGGTGGCCATATTGGATTTTCGAATCGGACCTGAAAAGGTATCTTGCACAACTAGACCCCAAGGGGAATCTGTGTACCAAATTTGAGAAAGATCCATGCAATAGTTCCCGAGAAATCGCGATAACAAGGTTTCATGGGGAAATCCAAGATGGCTGCCTGGTGGCCATATTGGATTTTCGAATCGAGCCAGAAAAGGTTTCTTGCACAACTAGACCCCAAGGGGAACCTGTGTACCAAATTTGAAAAAGATCCATGCAGTAGTTCCTGAGAAATCGCGGTAACAAGGTTTCATGGGGAAATCCAAGATGGCTGCCTGGTGGCCATATTGGATTTTCGAATCGGACCAGAAAAGGTATCTTGCACAACTAGACCCCAAGGGGAACCTGTGTACCAAATTTGAGAAAGATCCATGCGGTAGTTCCAGAGAAATCGCGATAACAAGAATTGTTTATGGACGGACGGATGACGGACTGATTGACTGACCGACTGACGGACGGACGACGGACAAAAAGCGATTTGAACAGCCCACCATCTGGTGATGGTGGGATAAAAAATGACAGCTGTTTCCCTTTCAAGAGTTTGATGCATGATCATGGTAACAATGTTTCATGGTGAAATCCAAGATGGCTGCCTAGTGGCCATATTGGATTTTTGAATCGGACCAGAAAAGGTAGCTTGCACAACTAGACCCCAAGGGGAACCTGTGTACCACATTTGATAAAGATCCATGCTGTAGTTCCTGAGAAATCGTGAAAACAAGGTTTCATGAGGAAATCCAAGATGGCTGCCTGGTGGCCATATTGCATTTTCGAATCGGACCAGAAAAGGTATCTTGCACAACTAGACCCCAAGGGGAACCTGTGTACCAAATTTGAGAAAGATCCATGCAGTAGTTCCTGAGAAATCGCGATAACAAAGTTGCATGGAGAAATCCAAGAAGGCTGCCTGGTGGCCATATTGGATTTTCGAATCGGACCTGAAAAGGTATCTTGCACAACTAGACCCCAAGGGGAATCTGTGTACCAAATTTGAGAAAGATCCATGCAATAGTTCCCGAGAAATCGCGATAACAAGGTTTCATGGGGAAATCCAAGATGGCTGCCTGGTGGCCATATTGGATTTTCAAATCGGGCCAGAAAAGTTATCTTGCACAACTAGACCCAAAGGGGAACCTGTGTACCGGTACCAAATTTGATAAAGATCCATGCAGTAGTTCCTGAGAAATCGCGATAACAAGGTTTCATGGGGAAATCCAAGATGGCTGCCTGGTGGCCATATTGGATTTTCGAATCGGACCAGAAAAGGTATCTTGCACAACTAGACCCCAAGGGGAACCTGTGTACCAAATTTGAGAAAGATCCATGCGGTAGTTCCAGAGAAATCGCGATAACAAGAATTGTTTATGGATGGACGGACGACGGACTGACTGACTGACCGACTGACGGACGGACGACGGACAAAAAGCGATTTGAACAGCCCACCATCTGGTGATGGTGGGCTAAAAAATGACAGCTGTTTCCCTTTCAAGAGTTTGATGCATGATCAGGCCTTTTTTTTTTTATTGATTGATTTACGGATCCGCCGACCTTCATTTTGCCAAAAGTGAAATAAAAATAAAATTGGATTTTCGATTTTTTTTTTATTTCTGTCGTATCCGCCGACGTGTCACATTTGCTGACCTCTCTGTCGGAAGAATAAAAAACATAAAATTCGCAATATTGGTCTCATTTTAATACTTGCTGTGCGTAAAACATCTTATATAAATTCTTCACGCTCGAGTTCGCACGAGTTCAACACTCTGCAGACATCTTGGTCTTGGAAGCGGGTTACTTCCCTTGGTTACAGTGGTGGTGGTTTCCGACTTCCATGTTACCTTCGGCTGTAGTTCAGGGACCAGACATGACATCATTTCAATGGCGCAGTGTTTGAAGCCAAGATGGCGGGTTCGGCCTCGGCCTCGCAGTGGTTTTCACTGACTCTTAGACAGGACGCGACCGTCCTTTTCAAGGGCTTTGTCGGTCCAGTAACTGCTGGGACGGTGGGGGACTTGGTCTTGAGGGAGATCAGTGACAACTGACGACATATCTGCCGGCCTGTCTGTCCAAAATAACAGCAGGAAACATGACTTGTCCTGTCAACACCCCTATTGAAGTGTTGGTTTCACGCAAAGCGACTGATATTGTCGCTTGGTTGAAGGAAACGTCCGTCATTGATCTTTTGGTAAATGTCTTGTAATTATTACACTGGCTATTACCTGGATTTGACATATCATTTTTTTTTTTTACCGCCCTCTCGTGTCTAAGAAGTTTGTCAGAAAGTAAAAATAAATAAAGTGTGGAGGCTTGATTTTATTTTTATTTTTTTTCCATCCTCCACCTGGACATTTTTGCCAGAAAAATCCGTAAACCAATTAATAAAAAAAAAAAGGCCTCATGGTAACAATGTTTCATGGTGAA
This sequence comes from Hanleya hanleyi, assembly GCA_036873755.1. Lineage (NCBI taxonomy): Eukaryota > Metazoa > Mollusca > Polyplacophora > Lepidopleurida > Hanleyidae > Hanleya > Hanleya hanleyi. Next base: position 31,928 of record JAVTVY010006308.1, read on the forward strand.
ATCCAAGATGGCTGCCTAGTGGCCATATTGGATTTTCGAATCGGACCAGAAAAGGTAGCTTGCACAACTAGACCCCAAGGGGAACCTGTGTACCAAATATGATAAAGATCCATGCAGTAGTTCCTGAGAAATCGCGATAACAAGGTTTCATGGGGAAATCCAAGATGGCTGCCTGGTGGCCATATTGGATTTTCGATTCGGACCAGAAAATGTATCTTGCACAACTAGACCCCAAGGGGAACCTGTGTACCAAATTTGATAAAGATCCATGCTGTAGTTCCTGAGAAATGGTGAAAACAAGGTTTCATGAGGAAATCCAAGATGGCTGCCTGGTGGCCATATTGCATTTTCGAATCGGACCAGAAAAGGTATCTTGCACAACTAGACCCCAAGGGGAACCTGTGTACCAAATTTGAGAAAGATCCATGCAGTAGTTCCTGAGAAATCGCGATAACAAAGTTGCATGGAGAAATCCAAAAAGGCTGCCTGGTGGCCATATTGGATTTTCGAATCGGACCTGAAAAGGTATCTTGCACAACTAGACCCCAAGGGGAATCTGTGTACCAAATTTGAGAAAGATCCATGCAATAGTTCCCGAGAAATCGCGATAACAAGGTTTCATGGGGAAATCCAAGATGGCTGCCTGGTGGCCATATTGGATTTTCGAATCGGCCAGAAAAGGTATCTTGCACAACTAGACCCAAAGGGGAACCTGTGTACCAAATTTGATAAAGATCCATGCAGTAGTTCCCGAGAAATCGCGATAACACGGTTTCATGGGGAAATCCAAGATGGCTGCCTGGTGGCCATATTGGATTTTCGAATCGGACCAGAAAAGGTATCTTGCACAACTAGACCCCAAGGGGAACCTGTGTACCAAATTTGAGAAAGATCCATGCGGTAGTTCCAGAGAAATCGCGATAACAAGAATTGTTTATGGACGGACGGACGACTGACTGACTGACTGACCGACTGACGGACGGACGACGGACAAAAAGCGATTTGAACAGCCCACCATCTGGTGATGGTGGGCTAAAAAATGACAGCTGTTTCCCTTTCAAGAGTTTGATGCATGATCATGGTAAATTTCTTCTCTCTACGGATTGTGCGAAATAAAAAAACCAAAGACAAATCCAAAACATTTTCTGAACTAAATGGTTAACAAATGGTTTACACTGTATTCTGCTGTATCATATCAGTAAATACAACAGAAAGATACATTCTTCACAGCTGCTCCATTCACACCAAGGAGTACATGTGTTTTATTTGCAACTTGATGACGAGTCGATTGGATTATTCACAAATTTATTCAAGGATTTAGCTAAAAAGCTGTAGTCACTAACAAGATTTGGCATCACAAAACATTTGCAGGCCAACGAGAAAATCCCTGTAAATAGTTTGAAAGTACAGACATTGATTCAAAACTCGTAGGTGTAGCTGCATAGACAAAATAAAAAAATTTTACAAGTAAATTTTCTGTTATTAAGCTAAAACTTACCTCACTTCCACTCTTTGCATTTCTTGTCTACATGAAATACCACAGTAAGAATTTAAATGACACAGTTATCTCCCCTGCTAGTCACGTGATAGCATAGCTACCCACAATTCCACTTCCTTCTTGTTCCACTGCGATACATGGTCTGGATGTATCATAGCGGGGAGGTTGGGTGGGCATCACTGGAAGTGAGGTAAGTTTTAGCTTAATAACAGTAAGTTTTGCGCTGAAAACTTACCTCACTTCCACTCTTTGCATAGAGTGCCACCGTAAGGTAGGTGGGCAAACTGATACAATCCGTGGTAGTGATAAATGCCATACATAGTGACTAGTTCAAAGTAGAAATCATAGATCTTCTACCTCACAGAGGATCCATGAAATCATACAACAGTAATAACCTGTATGCCTATGGTACACAGGGAACCTCTGTTGCTACTCTGACTTCAAGGCTGAGATGCAAGATACGCCCCCCCCTTTTTTTCGAAAGGGGCCGAGAGAAAAAATGCACTCACCCGCAAGCAGGGTTACAACTGTACGCCCGGACTTTTGTAGCTATATTGCTGGCCTCGGTCCCCCTGACACCCGCTGTGCGGTCACAAGTGGGCCGATGGAATAGAGGTCGTTACATGCCAACGTCATGTCCCGGAGATAGTAGGAGGCAAATGTCGTGTTTGACCTCCAGTAGCACGCCCTCATAATGTCTGTCACCGATCTGTTGGTCCATAGAGGCCATGATGCCGCTAATGCCCTAATCTCGTGACCCGAAACGTTTACAAGCGCGGCTTGCCTATCAGTAGCCGTGGAGTACGCTAGCCGAATCGTATTTTTGAGCCAACTCGAGATAGTGTTTTTACTTATTTCTTGTTTGGCTTTAGGATCGAAAGGGATAAACAAACGCCTCCTTCCCGCTCTGATCTCCTCTGTACGATTCAGGTAACACGCAAGAGCCCGAACCGGACACATTAACATGTCTGATTCAAGACCGGACGAAAGGAAATCAGATAAGGCTGGAATTGTGAACTCTCGAGATATGGAATCGTAGAGGGCTTGATTCTTGGCCACAAACTCAGGAACCGTTGTGAGAACTACCTTGCTCCAGTTCCTAGAGTGTCTGATGTTCCTTTTATCGAGCGCATGCAGCTCTGACACCCTAGCTGCTGAAGCAAGAGCCAACAAAAACGAAGTTTTGTATGATAAATATTTTAGCTCAATAGCTTCTATTGGCTCGAAAGGTGGCTCTCCCAATTGCCAAAGTACTAAGTCCCACTTAGGTAATTTCGGAACAGCCGACTGACCAGTTATGACTTGATTAGTGCAGATAAGTTTGGATCAGTCGAGGGATTAATCCCAGTACCCAGTAGAATAGGTTGAGCAATGGCCGCTCTATAACCTTCTACCGTAGCAGGCACCAGGCCCCTATCCCTGAACAGGTACAATAGAAACTCTGCTATCTCAGGGATAGTTGCGCAGGATGGATTAATATCCCTCTCTCCACACCAAAGATCGAAGATTGCCCACTTTGAGTTGTATACAGCGGAAGAGGATGGTCGAATTGATTGTGCCATTCGGCGCCCAACCTCCGCTGAAAATCCCGCCTGAGCGAAGTGCTGCTTGAGCACTTGCACACGTGGTAGTGGAACAGTCCTGGCTGGCTGTGGAATATCGACGTTCCGGGCTGGCGCAGTAGATTGTGCCATACCGGAAGCTGTCTTGGTACATCTACCAGAAGATCCAGTAGTTCCGGGAACCACGGCCTTGCTGGCCACCACGGAACAATCAGGTAGACGACACATATGTGTTCGCGGATCTTCTGAAGTACCTTCGCTAGGATAGCTGGGGGAGGGAACGCATATGCTACCATCCTTGACCAGTCCTGCGATAGTGCGTCCACTGCATACGCCGACGGATCCGGGACCGGCGACATGAACAGTGGCAGTAGATTGTTTCGCCGAGTGGCGAACAGATCTATGTGTGGCATCTCCCAGACATGAGCTATTTGTTTTAGTATGTCTGGGTGAAGTTGCCACTCCGTGGGAATTATCTGATTCCGTCGTGAAAGCGAATCCGCTAAGACGTTCAGTACCCCCGGGATGTGCCTGGCCAACACCGATATGTTGTTGTCCCAACACAGACCGAAAAAGATTTCCGCTTGGCTTTGTAATTGCGGAGATCTCGTCCCCCCCTGCTTGCTGATATAGGACACGACTGTTGTGTTGTCCGTCGCAACCAGCAGGTTCTTGTCGGTCAATACGCTCACCCACGTGCGGATGGCATGTGTCACTGCCATAAACTCCAACACGTTTATATGGTATGAGCGTTCCTCGATTGTCCATAACCCGGATGTCGACTTGGACTCGAGGTGGGCTCCCCATCCTTCCATAGATGCGTCCGTGAACAGGTGATGTGACGGACGAAACGGAAGTAGGGACACACCTGGCATAACGTTGAGTGGATCCAGCCACCATTGGAGGCATTGTTTGACTAGTGGTGTTATAGGAATCCACGGATTCAACTGCCTTTCGACCCATTCGTGATTGAAGTAAATCATTAAGGGACGAAGCTGCAACCGCCCTCTTGGTGTTACGTCCTGTGTTGACGTCAAGAGGCCGATTATCGCAGCAAAGTGTAAAGCCCTGGCTTGAGATAACTTGAGGAACTGAGGTATCTTCGCTGTTATCTTTTGCCATCGATCTTCTGGGGGTTTGGCGAGAGCTCGTAGCGTATCGTATTCCACCCCCAGAAATTTGCGCCTTTGTGAAGGAATCAGCTCTGACTTCTCTTCGTGTGGGATGTATCCCAGAGAAGTCAACATCCTTAAGACAAACTGGGTGTCTAGGATTAACTGCTCCTTGCAGGCATTCCTTAGCAGGGAGTCGTCGATATAAAAGTGGTACTTTATACCTAGACTGTGCAGGAATTGTGCCACTGGTGTAAACACTCGTGTGAACACCCAAGGGGAAGTGGATAGGCCGAACGGACGCACTTGAATTTGGAAGCGTCGTTTGCCGACCATGAATCTCAAGTACTTCCTGTCCTCCGGATGTATCGGGATATGCAGGTATGCATCCCTTAAATCCAGAGAAGTCAGCCATTCCCCTTGTCTGAGTACTGTCCGGATAGACCGGAAGGACTCCATGCGGAAGTGTGGCGGTGGAGTGAGGTAGTCCTTGTTGAGGCGCTTTAGGTTTATAACCATGCGCATCTCGGACGTGTCTTTCTTGGGGACCAGAAAGACCGGCGAATAGAACCCGGGTGACGTGTCCCAAACCGGAAGCTCTATTACTGCAGCCTTCACCATCAGCTTGTCCACAGAGGACTGTATCGCTGACAGATGACCCGTTCGTAATGGTATAAGAGACGGAAGGGGATGAGCAGTCAAGGGAGGAAGCGTGTCGAACAATAGGCGATAGCCATATCTGATCGTTCGAATGACCCACGCTTCCGTCCCGATCCTTATCCAGTTCCTCCAAAACAACTGTAGCCTTCCCCCTACCGGAAGGTCTAGTTGCTGGGGAACTGGAAACGTTATGTCTCGGTGTTCCCGCCATACCGGAAGCCACCCGGTACGGCCCGAAACATCAGGAATACTTCTTTGACTGCTTAGATTTCCCCTTACCCTGCTTCTTATGGCCATAGGTAGATACTCTAGGCTCTAAAGAAGCAGGCGCTTGGCTTTGCTGTTGGCCGGAAGCACCCTTATTAGCCTTGGAACTAGGCGGGTTCTTCTTAGCCTTCTTCGCCATGGACCCGACCCGGAAGCCATAGGTCTCTTAGACGAAGCACCGGAAGCAACTGACCTGTCATGCTCTATATGATCCATTTCAGGTCGAACTTCGGCAACAGCATCACCAAACAGTAAAGAAGGAGCCGTAGATGTCTCTAGTAGACTCCTCTTTACAGCTTCCGGTGTGTAACTATGCATAAAAGGAATGAAGGCCTTTCTCCTTAAATACACTAGCATAGAAGATAGGTAGGCATT
>JAVTVY010006309.1:0-39157 GCA_036873755.1 Hanleya hanleyi
ATTCAGATTAGAAATACATCGTAATTTAATTTACTGACAACAATGAGGCAAATACTAAGTTTCTAACCTGTGTCTTTTCGTGGAATTTAGTCCGAGGTGGAATTCTGACAAGCGTGTTTGATGCCGACATCAGAACGTCAAAATTAAGCTGACGGCACCATCTAATTTGTCAAGACCGCTGAAGCCACCGACACTATATCCATGGCTTTATCGACATAGACGGTTATAAAGTTTCCGTTAAACAACAAAGCAGTATAGATTTTCTGCATTTAGGCACACTGAAGTCTTCTCGGATAAAAGTAGAAATCCAAACATCGTTGTTGTTGTAACATCGTCAGTCTCAGAATCTGTCCGTGTACGGACCCACGTGGTGCATGGTGATAGTCCTAAACATGTCTACGTTCCAAGTCGATTCGCGACAGAGCTCTTTATGGCAGGTTTTAATAACCAACCGTTTTGAAATATTTTTCCCATCCTGTGTTGCTGTTGCCTCTCGATGTGTTTATTGTCCTCTCGTCCAAACCCAAACACAAAACAGAAGGGGGAACTTCCCGCCATATACACGTGGTCGACGAAAACTGCATTCCCCTACGGACTGGGCCATGGAGGATATGCCTTCAAAACGTGCGACATTAAGCTCACATCGCGACTACTGGAGAGTGAAATCCTGCTTGCTTTTGCTAGGCGAACGTTTTACATACGTTGAGATAGGGGAGATAATTCTGACATTGCAAAATAAAATAAAAAGATGACCGGTCGGAAAATCGGCGAAAAAAGTTTCCAGTCGGCGGATTTTTGGACAGTCGGTCGGGTTACGCGCAACAAACTTATTTTTAAGGATGGCCTGGGGCACCCATGGGGTTTCCGGGTGTGAAAAGGAATAGGACCCAAATTTCGTGATATGACTGCAGGGGTTTTTTCAGACGAAAATCCTTTATCGAACTCAATTTCAAAACTTGAAAAACTCAATTTTTTTTGCGCGCCAAAGTACAATAAAACTCAATTTTTCAACTTTTTAGTCGTGTAGTAGATATAAAACTCAATTTTTATTATTTTAGTAGTACACTCCAAACAATCTTTTATTTGATCGCTTTTTCATCGCAGAGAAAAATACAAATGTTAAAAATGGCATAATAATAAACATGAATGTCCATTTTGTTATGCATGTACTTCAGAGTGAGGTATGGAGGTTCACACAAATAAACTACTGAAGTGTAATTGCTAAAGTAAATCCCATGCAACACATGCGGATATATGGAATGGACTGATAGATTACATGAACCAAAACTGACTGAACGGATTGATCATTGAGTCCAAGATCAATAAATATATGAATATCCATGATATGTTAACATTTCTGTATTTATCATACCAGCCATAATTTCCATTGCGACTGCGTTGACAAAGCTACTGTGATCTCAAACTGATGATCTATCATATGCAGTCCAGTATGACCCGGTATTACCATCTCTCTAGCATTTTTACGAAATGAATGGGGCTACAACATGCACTTTCAGAATGCAGGCGGCCATGTTTGGAATATGATATGTGGTACAGACAATAGGCCTAAAATGATCTTTATTTGGGGATAAAAATTGACATAGAGTGCAAGGTGGTTTCCTTCTACGCAACTGCTATCCATACAATTCCTTCTGCGTTCATTCGTATATTTAATTGATTGTAATTCTTCGGGACCGTAACTCGTCGGTGTGTACCTTCCTTTCGTCGAACTGTCAAACGATTGTCACATTGCCTTGGTAGGGTCAAGGTTGTTTATTAGCCAATCACGGCGCTACAGCGCTGGTCGGGAGCCCGCGAAAGAGTGCGCTACTTCACACTAATCCTGGTTTCCGAATGCAACAAGGGAGACAACTATTTATTGATGCAGTATCTCTGTCGAAGGAAAATGGCTGCCAATCGCTGTCGAAAGATGTTAAATAAAAATGGAAAGGTAACGATCGAATCTTTTACCCCAAAATTGTTGATGTCTTTCGTTATGATTCCAACAACGATCCTGGTTTACGTAAGGTATTCAGACATGATGTCTTTATATCGCCCTGTCTCTGCAATTGACCGCAACGTCGGCCAAAAAAAATTCTTGCCGGCAGACGCAAATTATATATTTCTTCCGACTATTTTTTCACAGAAACTCAATTTTTTTTTCACAGAAACTCAATTTTTTAGCGCGCCTTCGGCGCGCAAACTATCAACCCCAGAAAATACTCAATTTCCGAGAAAAAAACTCAATTTAAAAAATTCCAAAAACTCAATTTGTAATCGTTTTTCATCGGGGTTACCCCGATGAAAAACTGTCTGAAAAAACCCCTGAATCGCCTCAAATCAGAATGCCTGCAAGATGTGAATGCACAAAATTATATAAAATTATTTTCATCATGACAGAACTGACAAAAAATATAATTTTTACATATACTTTACGAGGTGTTGTGTATATTATTGAAATAACAAGGCAATAGAACTCACCCAAATGTACCATACCAAACCCTCCTTTACCAATCAATCTACCACCTTCTTCATAAAGCTTCTCATTAAAGTTCTCCGTAATTTCTCTCAGATCTTCATAACTGATATGCTGAAGGTGTTCTGAAAGAGTGAATCATATCATGAACTAAACAGGATAATTGTGTTACTTCATGTGGTAAAAGTGACTTCACCAAAATGTTACCAATTGTTTACATGGGGGCCAACACAACATAGGATATAATTGTCCTGAAACCTGAAGACGTAGGCCCCCTATATCCATGACAATAAAATGCCATTTCTATCCCTTGATGCAATGCAGGCCCCCAACCTCCATGACAACTGAACGGCTGGTGGGGATCTTTATACAATTCAATTAGCCGGTCACCTCCCTCGTGTAACAGGACATCAACTTAATTGCCAGCGCGAGGTCCCTGGACTGGCACAGTCGGAAGAGCAAGCTTTAATCTGGTGTATCGGGTTACAGGTAGGACTTGCGGCACAGGTACTTTGCAATGAAAATTTAATTAGTTCGTGTTACATAAGCGATGTTTCAGGAAATCATACAACGCATTATGATGATAATAGTTTCAGGAAACCAGGCTCCATCCTTATGAAGAAATCATACAACAGTTTATGGTGTTCCAAGAATTATACATGACCTCATAAATTCACAGAAAAGAAAAACATGGAAGTGGCTTTTTCAACAATCAAGTTGCATAACTCGGGAACAAAAAGTTGCATTAGGTGGAAAAGGTATTGTGCACATCTTCATACAGTGAAGATGCGTGACAAATTTCAAAATAATCTAGCAAATACTCTAGAAGTTGCATTTACAAGAGAAGGTGGCAAATGAAAGTGGTTCGATCTGATGATCAAGGGTCATAACTCAGAAATAATGTTGCAACTGATCGAAAAGGCCACATGCATATCTTCACATGGTGACGACAAAGTGTGGAAAATTTAGAAAGAATCCTGCAAAATATCTTTGACGTGTTGTGTTCACAACAAAAGATAGCTGATGGAAGTAGTTTTTTGACAATCAAGGGGCAGAAATCAGAAGCAAATATCTGATCAGGTTGAAAAGGTCACAACCATACATTCATATGGTGACGAATGTGTGGCAAATTTGGAAAGAATCCAGGAAAACCTCTTCGATGAGTTGCGTTCACAAGAAAAGGTAGTTCATGGAGGTAGTTTTTAATACATTCAAGGGTAACTCTGGAGAAAACTTTGGATCAGGTTAAAAAGGTCACATGCACTCTTCACCTGGTGACGACAATGTGTGGCAAAATTGGAGAGAATCCAGGAAAAAAATCTTTTTCACGAGATGGAAGTAGTTTTTTGACAATCAAGGGGCATAACTCAGGAGAAAATGTCAGCTCGGGTTGAAATGGTCACATCCAAATCTGCACATGGTGATGATAATGTGTGGCAAATTTGAAAAGAATCTAGCAAAACCTCTTTGATGAGTTGTGTTCACAATAGGCAGCTGATGGAGGTAGTTTTTTTCTATACTCAAAGAGTCCTAACTCTGGAGAAAATGTCGGATTAGGTCGAAAACGTCACATCATGATGATAAACTGTGGCAAATTTGGAAAGAATCCAGAAAAACCTCTTTGACGAGTTGCGTTCACAAGAAAAGTTAACGGACAGAGGGATGCACGGCACGACAGATTGATGGATGAACGGACCATAATACTCCCCATAAAAATTGACAGGCATATAATAAATCTTACCTGTAGAATTAATTACAGGTGGGAGATTGTTCGGACTCATCTGGTCTCCTGACGCAGCTCCCCCTACACCAAAATCATTATATAATGGTTTCGATTGCACTCTGAACAATGACTGATCGATTTTCTTCTCAGCCGATTTTCCTTGTCTTTTGTCAATTTCCACTGGAGGATTAAGATTAGGGGAGGCCTGGTTAAGAGCCTCCATGCCGCCATAACTCGAAAAATTCCCGTGATAGGAGCGTGGGTCGGCGGTGTCACTGCTATAATTACTGGATTTCGTCAATGGACCTGAAGGCATTGACAAGTCATTTTGTTCCCCCTCACGTCCAGTCGTAATGTCCGTCACTTTAGAAGTATATTGACGATCGTACAAGACATCGTCATTATCGAACACTGCTGCCACAACTCGATCCTGGTGCTGACTAGGTACTGAAATAGGAAGAATACAAAACAAATTCCATTGAATAAATTGAAAAAAATGAATTAAAGTGTAACTGGGGTACTTGAGTAAATGTATGTCATATGCAAGATAACGATATGAATAACAAAACGTAATAAAGTTTCTCCGGAACATTTGATTCATAGTTTGTCTCCGAGGAATCAAAGGCAGTATTCTACAGTAAGAGAAATCTTCACTGCCTCTTTCGATGTCAGTGATGACGTTGATGTCATAGTTTGAGCGTCCTGCACAGTCTGCGGAAAGTCGCGGCAACACAGAAAATTGATCAGATTTGCAACAATGTTCCATTGTGACTTGGTTAATAGTTCCATAATAACGTCACAAGTTCCGACATACTTGTGGCGCGGTGCCTACAATAACATCAATAACATTGAAATTGTTAAAATTAAAGTTGTAAAACAAGAAACAGGGTATAAATCCTAAATTTGGAATATTATCTTTAATATGATGTAAACTTGCAAAAGTATCACAGTTACACTTTGCATGTAAGAATGCAAGAATTACAATAATTTCAAGGAGCATATTTTCACATACTTATGTTCTTGTCTGTTGTCGATGTATGTAGTTGCACCCTTTTGGGGTGATGTCATGGTGAAAATCAAACTTGTATGAGGTGTAAAAGTGGTGGATACGAATATATGTGTATACATACTCACATATCATTCCAAATGCATTTGAAAGATATTTAAGATACAAAACAACACTGAATTTCAACTGGCATCATTCAGTCAGGATCAAAACATGTCCACCTGTCTCAAACATGTCAGTTTTACAAGGAACCAGTAGAAATGCTATGTATCTGACATATGAGACCGGTTGCAAATATATCAAATTTGAATTGATCAAATCACCTCAAATTCATCTGATACATATGGTATGGGCAATCAAAATGTTTTTCTGGGAATGCACAATGGGACTGAATTCTATCCAATCAGTACTGGTGTAACAGATTTTGTGAGCATGACAAGCCAATCACAAGTGACAACTGTCCATTAATGAATCAGTGTCACAGTTAAATAAGATATTCAACTTGTCCTTTCTTCCAGAAGATATACTGTATGTATTTTCCACCTTTCTCACATGCATATACATGCAGGTGCTTCCTGTGTAAATCAACATCGATGAAGCATGAATGCACATGCACACCATATTTTTCATCCCATTAGTCAGAGGGTGTTGCACTGACAATATTGGAGGTTACAAACTCTGACAATAGGAGCTAATGGCAGCTTCCCACACTAATCCTTGGGCAATGTTGTCTTGCCCTGGTGTCAGCGACACTGTGAGCTTCGGGTTGTTCTCATGATCTCTCCCCTATGTTTATAACCTGGGGTGGGTTTTCCAGCTATTGATAACTGGTGAAAATATAATAATATGAATAAAATTTTCCCACCATTCCAAGAAAAGACTAACACGCTTTCAGGTTGAAAATATACCAGTTATCATCTATTCAAAATATATTCTGGGTTAAAGACATAAGGAAGTGCTCAGAATGACGAACCGGAACTCAAGCGGCCAGCCAGGTGTCGGTGCGCTGCCATCGAGGCCAGACAGCACTGTCCAGGGATAAACTTGAACTTTTGTGGAAATTGCTCATTAGCATTATAAAATCTGGCAAAATGACAGAGTAACTTACCAGCATTGATGCCAGTAGGTGGGAGGAGGTACTCGGGTAAACGCATGGGAGATGGTTCAAGGACCTCCTGCTTCTCTGAAATTATGAACAAAATGAAAGGTTAGTAAATCTCCTAATAATTCAATCACAGGAAAGAAAAATTCCCATCATTGATCAGAGAGTGATCACATTGTTAGAACACAAAGCTTACAAGATGGTCCAAAATGATGTATTATTTAATGACTTCTGATTGACGTCCATGAGTAGTGTAGTACCTGATGACTGAGACAAAATAGACCAGGTAGCATTCTGGAACAAAAGCTGTATGGGTTGAACACCTTTGGATTTTACAAGAACACCTAGTTACCATTTAGTAATACAAATATGACACTGACCGTATGGGCATTATTTTCCCATTACCACAGTCTATGATTTAACATGCTAAGTGGACTGTCATTTTGAATTTGTCATTAGAGAGTTAAACAAGAGCCTTATGGACTTCAATATACACCTGTGCACGCCTAACTTTAGCCTTCTACAACATGTCTTAACTAGAATTTGACCTTGATGAAATAGGTCAAGGTTGGTCAACTTCAATAGGCTTCTAATTAATTAACAGTTGCATAGATACTGCAGAGAGGAGCCTAGCAAGGATTCATCAAGATACTAGATTCTGAGCTTGATAAAATAGGTCAAGGTCAGTCAAGGTAGAAAGGCTTCTAGTCTATCATTAGTTGCATATGTAGTGCGGACTTGGATAGCCTAAGTGTAATCCTTTCAAAGTTATCACCAATGCCCAAATTTGACCTAAATAAAATAGATCAAGGTCAGTTATCTCCACCAGGCTTCTGGCCCATTGCCAGTTGTATAAGTTGTGTGAATTTAAATAGCCTCGCTATAATCTTTTAAGAGATATTGTGTTAACGATTAAGATGAAGAGACCGCCGCACAGGACAAGCAGACCTTATCCTTCAACCAAAAATTGCCAGACAGGTAAAAATCAACAGGCATCTTCTTTGCTCTCACAATCAACATCTCTGGCACAAACATAAAAATTTCCAACGATTTTATTCAAACTCAAGGAGTTTCAACCACCAGTGACTTTGACCGTTTGACCTCAAAATGAATAGGGCTTCTCTTTGACCCACGGATAAAGTTTAACCAAAGTTTGGTACCAATCCAAAACTCAGTGTTACCTAGAACCCGGAGATATCGCATGGACAAGCAAAAGTTAATACACTGACACAGCCCCCACCAATAGGATTCCTGCTGCATCAATAATTCTTGCGGCATTGAAATATTCCCCATTTAACACAATGTTAAAAACTGCTGAGACAGAGTTACTCTCAGCTCTTGATCTCAGCATTGCTGATTGCTGCGGCTTATTGAGGGAACTCCTGACACATGGATGGAAATTGGTATCGCATTTATACGCCCCTTATCTTAAAAATCATGTCAAACACACATTAAACTGTTTCGAATTCAGAAAACCAAAATATATCCAGTGAACATGAATGCTGGCTGTTAAAAAATGCCTCCATGCAAGGTTTCTCTTCCATTGTAAAGTTTTAAATTTAGGTAGGCAAAATATGCCTCTCGGGTATATGCCACAATGGTTAACTCTTTATGAAAATTTACCCAGTCTGAACTAAAAACCTACCTTGGAGAACTTCTGTTCTCAGAAAATTTGCTGCAGCTATTAATTCTGCATCAAGAAGAACTTGAATCAGATGACCTATAGTCGAGTTCTGTGTGCCCCAGTCATCTAGTATAGCACGAGTTGGGCTGCAATTTGGGATTCTCAGTTTCTGCTCAAATATCCTATGAAGACAAAATCAGGAATTATCAAAATATAATCTATTTAAATTTTAGTTATTTTAACAAATTTTATTGAATTTTTACTTCATATAAGCAGGGCTAGATATGAGTCGCAACCTGCCTTTAAAAGTGGTTTTTATATTCTCCTTTTATATTTTACAAGTGCTCATTCACCCCCATGGCTCATTCACCCCCATGGGTTCATTCACCCCCATGGGTTAGTTTATAGGGATAGGGAGATCGCGTGCCCTTTCTATACTACTCATCGCGCACTACTCATCGCGCATGCACAGTTGACCCATTCTACTGTAGGGTGCAAGCCTGGCCCATGGAATCTCAGGTAGCGAAAACCCCAGGTCTCTCGTCCCCACCCTATCCCGCGCCACACCTATAGGGATAGGGAGATCGCGTGCCCTTTCTATACTACTCATTGTGCACTACTCATCGCGCATGCGCAGTCGACCCATTCTACTGTAATCTCCGGCCACCCTATCCCGTGCCACACCTATGCGACCCGCTGTGCAGTGAGTAAAGTGGAGGAGGAGGAGGAGGAGGAGGAGGAGGAGGAGTAGGACACGCCACGGATTATACGAGGGAGATGTAGGTTGATTAATGATAGAAATACATGTAGCCATCTATCTACTTCACTTAGTTCAATTCAAAGTAGTTTGTACCAGTGATGCATCACTCAATTTTGGTTTTGTTCACAACACATACCAATCTTACTGCAAAACCAAGTCAAACAGGGAGGCGGTGGCTAATGCATTCTAGCTACTATAATCTAAGGTTGCAGACTTCCTGTTCATTTTCTTCAGACTGAGTGTTCAGAAACCCCATTCAAATATCAAATAAATGTAATTTTGATATTTTAGCTTCCAAACATATTCTGAGGTAAAGGTATGACAATTATTTTTATTATATCTCACTGTGTATGAATTCGTTTATTTTAATTGGTTGAAGACACCATCACGTGATATTCCGCAATTCTCGATGTCTTATGAAGAAACAGCTCGTCAATGTGATGTACCACGATCTCACGCCGATGTCACACGATCACGCGCCGACGTCACATTGCAGCAGCAATGTCACACGGTCTCGCGCAGTTATTGCCTGTGAACAGACTCTTTCGTAGCATTGTCGTCTGTTGTGCTGTCATTCCGCTGTAATCACGATGGCGTGTACAGACAGAAAGCGATTTACATTACCTTCTGGTTTTTCTCTTTACACTGTACGTCTATTTGTATTGTTTATGGGTTTTTTCGGTATAATAAAACAGATATTGCATGCTGTGAGGTGTGATATGACAATTTGTCAGCTCTCGAAGGTGATGTTCAACTCGTGCTCCGTTAGGTGTGATATCACGATTTGTCAGCTCTCGAAGGTGATGTTCAACTTGTGCTTCGCACTCGTTGAACGAGCTGACAAATCGTGATCATATCACACCTCACAGCATGCAATATCTGTATAATGTTAATTATTTGTCTTCACCATAAGAATCATAGACGTCATCAATAATTATTATGATATTTCATTCACACTATATGCAAGTTAAGACATTCAAATTCTGACAACTGAATCCCTGAGAGGACCATGTGCATGTATTTGTGAATGTGTCATTTCTGGGGTCATCGAGCTTTCAAAATATACAGGGTTATCAAAATTCTGTGGAAAACTGTGAAGGCAGCACCTTTTAGACTAACTTATTTCATTAGATTGTGTGGAATATTTTGAACAACCTTGGGCAACCAAACTACAATATCCTTCAACCTGTCCTTTGTTCATCTGAACCAGTCAAAGATTTGTGCAATCTGATGATCACCCATGATTCAGTCTCTTGTCACTGTCAAATATGCGCTAGCCGTTAATAACTCTCGTAAATTTTGTGTTGCGAGAGTGATTGATGTATTGCGTGATGTGCGAGATATAAGCATACGTTACTTTGCTTGCTGCGCTGAATATCTAGGTTGGAACATTTCGCTGTCACTGTCGAGCTTCTGGGGGATACTTTCCAGAAGTTTCTCCCACAGTCTATCAATATCCAAGTCCATAGCCAGACGTCGTATAGCGCTGAATGGAAGGTCTCGTATATAGGTAGCTCTTGTCAGTTGCTTCATGGTTTTATGTGGGTTTGACCAGTTTGATCATGTCAAGATATCATTCAGGTCATCCGGGAACTGCAGGCACTAATATGGTGATTTATGGTATGTTCGTTACTACATCGCCTTGGTTAATCTGAAAAAAAGAAAGGAAGTTAAACTTAATATGCAGGCCTTGCTGTTTGAAAATCATTGAAGAGCTAATGAATGCTCTCCCAGAAACATTTTGGGAGTGTCATTTGTGAAGTTTGGAGAACGACTGTAATATATAAGGCAATGTAAATTTTCAAAATTGAGCTCTTTTAATCACTCTCTTGGAGCCAGAATTAGGTGAGCAGTCAGGGGCTCATTAAAGAGGTAGTGAGCAACATGAAAATGGGAAATGACTGAGATGACGTTGGATAACGTAACCAGATCTCAATGACGTCATCTTAGAAGCCGTCACAGTGCAATGAAAGTTCTAAGATTGAGTATGACGTTGCAAAGCATCACGCCCGGAATGCCAGTGCGCGATTTGTGATGTCATCTCAGGCACTGAAGCCAAGTGCAGGTGCTGTTACGTTTTTTAGAGAACGTCAAAAGTGTGATTTCAATGCCTGTTACATTAGAAAATGAGGTCACAGCAAAACGTTCATCATAGTTGATCTCAACCATTAAATAACCTTTATCGAAATATGATATTTGCTGAATATTTTTTAAATGACACTACTACCTCTTTGAATTGATCGCCTTAAATAGCAAGGCCTGGTTTAATGCATTCTCTCAGTTTTACGGAGAGCAATCACTCTCGCGCTTCATCGCTCTCCCAGTTTTTCTCTACATGTAGCAGAGCTTTTGATCAATCTCGCACTAAATTAGGGTTCAAATTAGGAGAGTAATTAGCAGCTCTTGCTGATTTTACAAACACAAGATCGGCACACCTTGATACTATTATATCATCAGTTGATAAGAGAGAGTGGTGCATGTGATGATGGGAGCTTCAGTATTTTCAGCTCTAAAATTAGGAAATGAGAAGGTGGTCTCATTATAATGATTTTACAGTTTCCGTCAATCACAAGATTATAGTATTTCAAGGTCAAAAGAGAGGGTGAATATGATTTAACGTCACTTTCAACAATACTGAAGTTTTTAACCCCCCCCCCCAAACAAATAAAGCTATTTCACCAATTAACAACATAACGAGCCCAACATAACGACAATATACCTATGTTGTCAATATAAAAATATTTTGTAACTGTGGTACTTTTGCAAGTTTATGTCATATCCAAGATAATCATACAAATTATAGAATTTATACCCTATTTCTTGTTTTACGACTTTAATTTTAACAATTTTGATGTTATTCAATATATTGTAGTGCACAGCGCCACAAGCGTGTCAGAACTTGTGACGTTATTATGGAACTATAAACCCGCAAGTGACGTCCCGGAAATGATGCAGGATGCTCCAAGTATGACATCGTTAACGTCATCTCTGACGTCAAGGGGCAGAGCAGAATTATCTCCCACTGTAGAAAGCTACCTCTGAATTAGCCAAGTTTACATGGCTTCATTCGTTCCTACTCAGCCATGCTTTCCCTTATTGAATTTACATGTACAGCCCAGGACCACAAGGCTCCAAGGGCCATGCGGCTCTATCCAATAAAATAACCCCTCCCCACTCTCTGACCACTACTTAGTTTGGCAAATAAATTGATCGCCATGAGCTGCAATCAGTCTTGAATGTTCTGCCGATCAAATTTCTCATTACTATTCCAGCCCACACAATACACCTCGGCAATCAGCAATTGTTGAGGTAAAGGCCGTGGCACTAGCAGTTCACTTCAGCAATGTTTATCATGGCGTTGAAAAGGAATTATATTAACATGACATTATTTTTGCCGAGGCGAGTTTTCTGAATTGTGTGGGCTGCTATTCGTACGGGTAAAGTGATCGGCATGTATTGCAGCGTACCAATCACGTGACCTGTACGAAGAAGGTGGTGGTACTGTACTGGTAAAAATTCAATCGGCTGTTGATGTTTGAAGATTGATTGCAGACACATAAGCTCCTCGTGGCGATCAATTTATTTGCCAAACTAGGTAAAAGTAGTGGTCAGAGAGTAGGGAGGGGTTGTTTTATTGCCGGATAGAGCCGTACGGCCCATGGAGCCTTGTGATCCTGGACCGTACACGTAAATTCAATAAGAGGGACCATGGCTGAGTAGGAAGAAATTAACGAAGCCATATAAACTTGGCTACGGTACCTTTGAATCCTCTGAGACAGAACACGAGCGAACTGTTGGTGGAAAACTTTGCTATGTTTTGGTATTCACATCGATATCTTGAATATGACATACACTTACACAAGTGCACAGTTATACTTTAAATGTCAGTTGCATTGTCAATATCTCAAAATTAAATGTCAGTAGAATTTAGTTTGTTGAACTAAACGAGCTCCTGTGCTTTTGGACTATTGATAAGCCACCCATCTCCTCATTGTTGTAACCAGAAACTCTATTCTTCTCCTTTCTTTCGGGACTCCAGTTACACGAAAGATGGACCATGGAGCATGGATGGACCGATGTGATTTGGAATTTGACCGAGAAAGTTCTGATCTTCAAGTTCAAAATTTCTGAAGGAAACTTGGCAGGAAACTTACCCAGATTTCAGTTGCTTGGCAATTGCGAGTCTCACAGAGATCGTTTACAGATACCTGACCCGCCCCGGAACTATTATACACAAATATATCTGATCGTTGATTCGTGTTTCACTTTCTGACGTCGTTTATTTTGAAGGCCAGAATAAAAAAAAACAAATCCGGAAGTAAATAAACCCGAAAAGTTTCAACGAGTTCGTTTAATTTACTTCTGTATTTGCATAGGGGCGATAATATGGAGAATGTGTCGCGTTATTCTTGACACAATTAACAATATATTGGAACCGTTTTGTTGGAGTTCAGTTCTCCAAATATCAGTTTTTCCGTCACTTGTCTATTTACGTTTCTTCCTCAGACTCAGTTCAACGTTGACACGTGGGTTTCGAAGCGCCCTCTGTGTGCAGATGATTGAACTATTTTTTTTTTTGTGCGAACGGATTGTCTCCCCTATTGCGACGGCTGGAAAGTTGGGATGAGCCGTTCATTCAGAACACGTGCAGAGAATAAATGAATAAGCTGCAATGACAGTAAACTGTTAAGACATTTACTTTCTTGAACGCATTTTATGAAATCCAAAACATATAGAATACATGCCCATTTCACTGGCAAAATATTTTGGGGGTATCGACGAACTGACACAAATATGAGAACCGACAGGCCTTTTTATACGAGTATTTCCAGAAGTGGATGAAACATGAACTTCTGGTAATTCTTGTTCAATTTTTTATTTCTAATTACCGTGCAGGATTAACCAAATCTATTCACACTGTATAGATCTAAGTTTTTCTGTCGCCTATTTTTGGTATTCATTGGTTGAACTACCAACAATGTTGTGCCATGTGTCAAGTGATAACTTGTTTCTTTTCTTTTCAAGAGATCCTGAAGGACTACTTCGTTGCTTCCAACTATGACTCTCAGTGAATCATAGTTTATTAATTGAATATACTGGAGACATCAACTACACTTTATCTATACGCCAGCTATTTGCTTCATTTACTATAAAAATAGGCCTATAGCCGGGAACTACAGTGGTTTAAGCTTTTATTTCTCTAGAACACCGGTAGACCTATGTAATTAATAAGCCATGTATTACTCTGCGAGGGCCTTAGTTCCGAATTCATAGCTTTGTAGTTTTCAACAGATGCTATAGTCATTCTCCCATTGTCGGTGTGTGTCACCTCCTAAACTGTCGGTGGTAACACCCTCTTACTGCATTGGACCGAAAAACGCGGCCATGCCAGTCTTTATTGAATTTGATCGACGCACGTATCGTCTGTCTGCATATGAGATAGATGGAATTTATGCATTTTAAGGAAGCATAGGGCCTACACAAGTTCGGTAGGCCTACTCAACTATTTACACGAGCACACGAGCGTCTCGTTCAGCTCTGACACCCTGAGTAGTAGAGAAAGTGCATCTTTGGTCTCTTTGACCTACTTACTCCCTTAAATAATTAAATTGGAATTAGTGACCAATCTATTCCGATTGAAAATCAATCTATTAGATCCAGTTTATTAGGACCTATTATATTAAATTTTCAGTCAACATCAGATTAATTATGCTATTTTTCAATCAAACAGATTGAAAATAATAGACATTTCAATAAGAGAAGATTGGAATTAGGGACAAGATCTAATATTCACAGATTAAAATGTCAATCTTTCGGTTCGAATGAAATTATTTTCAATCTATTAGATTGGAAAAGAACAGAATGAATCTAATGTAGACTGAAAACTCAATCTAATGGATCCTGATAAACGGAGATTTATAGTCTAATAGATTGATTTTCAATCGTTATAGATTGGTCACTAAGTTCAATCTAATTAATTAAGAGAGTCCATATCATCAATAACTGGTAATATCAGGTAATTTGCGGGAAATTCCGGAACTAATGCATTATAAATACGAGAGTCCGTGACCGTGTGCGTCATTCTTCGTACGTCATTTGTTCAGCTATGTCGCGAGTCCTACGAGCCCGCTTCCTCTTAAAGGGGAAATGCAAAGGTTTTTAAATTCTCCGTTTTACATTTACTATAAGTTGAATAATGATAGAAATACCAGAATATCCACTTCACTTGGATTAATTTGAATTATCTGGTCTGCTTGAATCTTTTTAAAAGTTGGTACCCCTAGCCCAGCTGAATTCAGATTTGCAAAACGTCATCGCTTATCTTTTCTTGAATGTGACGTCACGTCAGTCCAGCAGCCCGCACTCGACACGGTCTCGGATAATGTAGGATAGTACCTCGTTCCGCACAAGCTCTACCAGGCATTCATTACGTTCTGCTTCTCACCTCTCCATTTAGCGCTGTCAGGGTCTCACGGACTGTGCCGGAGTTGACCCAAGGTTATCTGTTGCCACAGTAAACGAATATGGCGACCGCCTAACTGGGCGAACTAATATCAGCCGCGATTCACCGAAATGTATTTCCGCAACATATAGTTCTAGGGTTATTTGTCAAAAAGCTGCCTTCAAACTGTGTGACACTGTTGTTTTGAAATACATTGAATATCTGTTGCGTATATTTCAAGATTAATATACGTTTAAAAAACGTAAAAAAAACGCAAAAATGACGAGACCCCTACAGGGATAAACGGAACGTAGCGCAAAGCACCCTGGAAGAGGATGCGTACCGCACTGCCAGGAATTCCATATTGGCATCCATGTTGAAAGCAGAGTATCACGCCGAAACTCCGAACAGCGCTTGTCAGCTATATGACTTCCGTTATCACGGAGATCAGCTCGAGAAGAAAAACCAGGAGGAACATCTCAAATTAGACGAGATCCTGGGTTCAGTCCACAGTGGACCTCTTGTTGCTGGAAATAGACCCTTCCGTCTTTCCGAGTTAGCAAACCACCCAGAAACCCCTATAAAAGTATACATTTTTTTCGTGGGAATGCTCATACCATTAATTCAACATACAAGCCAGTTATGCAAAATTAACCCGAGATGAATTTTTCCCCCTCGGAACGTACTCCATATTTTCTGGAAAATCTATTGAAATGACCCAAAATACGCCATATTTCGTTCATTTCCTGGAAAAATCTTCACAATCGATTTCAATAAGATATCTCCCCAGTGTTCCCCGTCTTGAGGCGAGATAAACAAGCTATTCAAAATATGGGGTCGACCATGCCGATTTTTGTCACATATTTCATATGTAACATAACCCTATTTTTAAACACCTGAAAAACGTACGAAGGTTGACTTCGTGGGCCGAACCGCCATATAGCCCAACCGAGCCACCCATCCGCATATGTCATTTTGAAGGAATGGTAGTACCCAGAAGTTTGGTGCTATAAATACTGGTTACCAAAAAGGGAAGGATAATTATCGTTTGGTCAGACCCGGGCGCCCTGCTGCATTAAAATTTTCAAGGGGGGGCCAATAATCCGAAACTATGGACTACTTCCCCTCCACGGGTAGAATCAAGGGAATATCCATTTCATTTGGGATATATATTTTATCTCCTGATAAGGGAGAAATACAACGAGGACTATGTGAGCGGAAACACATCCTATAGCATGTGATGTGCCTCACGTGCGGCGGATCACGGTTTACAGCTAAGAGCTTCTTACACCATTAATGCGCGAGGTATTATGAATTCGACGCAATAAGCCGAGCAGTCGCGAATTCAGCAGCCTGGAGACTGAACGTTAGAACTATTGACGCCCGGCCAGGTGGTCTGATGTGACGCCACAAACCAGTGTCAAATAAGGGCAGACAAGCTTTGCGGATTTCATTTCTAAAATCGGCCGGGCTTGAGATACCAACTTTAAAGTATTTTTCAAAAGCTACTAGGAGACAAAATACTTCAAATAAAACCAAACGAAGTAGATATAAGCTGATATTTCCACCATTAACTAGCACATGCAGAATATAAAAGGAAAATACGAAAACCTTTGCATTTTACCTTTAACCCCAAGGTAGGGTTACACGTCTATGAGGATAAAGTCACCATTGTGGAATACCGGGATGTCTGTGACTCGGACCCTAACACTAGATCGAATACGGTTACCATACACCTTGGCGGGTGGACCAAGTTTAAACGAGTGTTGAGAGGTGAGCTCGAGGGCAACCTCATCCACATGAACCCCACCAGGGGCTTCACCTTATACCCCGATCTATGGACGGCCTTCGGGAAGATGGTGCATGCTGTGGACCAGCTGTTTACACCGGAAAAACAGCCAGCCGTCCAGTTGGCCTACATGGTCTCGTGCTATGGAGACCGCACTGGCTGAACCCAATGAGCGTCTATGAAAAGGAGGACTACTATCCGATTCTCACTTCCACGACCTACGATGATATCCCAGCGAAAGTAGATATCTATATTTCACCGTCAGAAGACGACAACGCCATAGGCTATCCGGATATGCTCAGTCAACCCAGTGTTAATTGCTTCTATGCAATGGAGGAAGATGCGGCGCCAGAAAAGGCCAAGAAAGGAACTTCGACTCCAGCGTTAGACATTCACTGATAATTTGGGGTGTAGTTTATGTGTCACTATCCCATGATGCACCACACAGATGGATAATAAAAAGGGCCGATTTCTGAGGTCTGTATTTACTTATCCGAAGCATGACGCGTGGAAGATCCAGATCACCGCTCAATAGGAATCCAGCACCGCCTGTGGAAGAGGGGACTTCAACACGGATCCTGACGACCCGCCCACAGAGGCGTTACTGAAGCAGAATGCTTTGAGCACTATATACCGATTCGTCGACAACACCAGTCTACCCCATTACGCCTATACCACTTTTGAGGACCAAGCCACGGCCTTCACGTTAAATCTCACCTTCGGTTATTTAGTACCGGTACGGCATAAGGAGACGGCCCAGCTCCGGTACTTTTCTCCGAGTAACAATACGATCGATCCTTCACCATTACGAATTGTGCGTCAATGGAGTCGGCGCTGGCCTTACTGGAGACCTTGTGTGCGCTGGAATGGACTATAGTCCGGGCGAGATAGCTCAAAATAGGCCTAACCTTCAAAAAAATATACCGCAGCTATATTTGGTATCATTCGAAGCAGAATTTTATGTAGGATAACATCCCCGGAGCCTCACTCTGAGGCTTTTGGGGGAATTTTTTTATTTTGATTTAAGTAAAACGGTTTCGCATCAGAAATTGACATTATATTAAGGGGTAGGGCAAACAAAATCGCCAACTGTATGTCTTGTATTTGACCAATCATGCCCCCTTTGGTCTTATTCTATGCATGATACATCCCTCTATATAACCAATACAGTAGTACACCACTTGGTCAAACACTGACCTTGACAAAGGTCAAAAGGTCACCCCACATGTGACATTTTACATGTCGAGTTATTTTCACAGCATTAGTGAATGTACACAGATCCATATAACTAATGAAATGAAGAGAAAACAATACCCAGCAACCTTTGGGAAGGTATCAGCCTCATTGGTCATCTCAAATCGTCACATTAACCCTTTAAACTCCCAGGCGGAACCCAAAAATATTGATATTGGATGTTGACGATTTTTGTCGGTAATTAATCAGACCAAAACATGACCTTGAAATATACCCTACTAACGAAGACATCAGCGACGTTGATAAGAACAAAGAGTGGTTACCTATGTATCTCCGAATTTTCATGGAAGGATTGATAAAAAATCCACTGAAGCAAGCAAGTATTGGTCAGGCAATTGTGACTGCTGCCAGACCTAGGTCATCACTTTTCCCAATTTTGTTCGGTACCGCTGTGGAAATGGATCACATGTTTGGGTCAAAGTGGTTACTGGGAGAGCTTAGTAGCCTTGGTTTTAGTAACACCGTTGATGAAGTCACTAGGTACAAGCAATCTGTTGTGTGCAATGATGACCCAAACGATTTCATCAAATGTGCTATGCAGGGATGCTTCGGCCAATGGTCAGCGGATAACGTGGATCATAATGTCCGAACAGTTGATGGCAAGGGAACTCTACATGGAGTACCTTAGAACAAGAACTCGATAAACAGAAAGAGGAATTGGCAAGATCGTCCCGCACTGCCAAGTTATGGTTACAGTGTCTTTCATATGTCGGCATCCTCAAACAATACATTCGTGCAGAAAGGACTGGCAATTGGAGTCTGTTGCTGCAATCTCTTGGCAAAATGATCAATCTGTTTGCAGCAACTGGACATATTCACTATGCCAAATCTGGGAGATTGTTTCTACAAGAGATGCTACGATTGAAGACGGACTATCCATGGGTCTACAAAAGTTTCACCGACCATGGACTTCACACCGTACGCCGAAGCGATAGATTTTGGGCAGGCTTGTGGACGGACCTCATCATTGAGCAGGTGATGATGAGATCCCTGAAGAGTCGAGGTGGTTTAACTTGTGGTCGAGGAGTAACAGAGTGCGTGCGTACAACCTGGATAAACAGCATGCATCGTTGCGCTGCAATCCACAATTCGATGAGTACACTCAACAATGTTATACACAGAATTAGTGAACAGCACGTCGATCTGACTGCAAGTCGGAGACAGCGGGACATGGCAGATATGGAAAAGCTGCATGCATGGTTCCAAATTCATGACCCATTTGACCCAGACATTCCGACATTGAGAAGTCTGTCAACGGGGTTAACTGCTGGAGAAAGTGACAACATCAATTGTGATGATGCAGAAGTAGTTGGTCAGATGATTCAGAAGAAACTAGATGGTGTATGTTTTGAAGTGGCGACTATTAGGAGGAGTGACCAGGTGCGTACACTGGAGTGCTTACAAGTAGGAGTGAAAGTGGACAAAACTGTGATACACATTGATCCTCTTATATTGTTCACTGTGCAACTCTTCTTCTGGAACGACAAGACCAAGAAGAGCAAATCAACAACTTCAAGTTCGAGTTCACACCTGAGCCTAGTGCACTTTTCAAAAATGGCTCTATGAGAAAAACACAGAAGTCACAATTACGCAACAGTATATTAAAGCTTCATCCTCACGTTCAAAAGCCAAACGCAGACTGTTGTGTTGTGGATGGGGGTGCAGCCCTCCATCACTCCCCATGGGTGCCTCTTCAATGCACCTACAATGATCTAGCAGAGCAGTTCATCAAGTACCTTGTGTCCCGGCACAAGAACTATGAGATACATGTGGTATTCGATGGTTACACCTTTGATCTCTCTACAAAAACCTCTGAACAACAGCAACGTCAAAACAGTGGTAAGGTGTAAGCTGATGTTACGATTGCTGCTGATGGAAGCACATGTGTGTCAGTAAAGAAGGCGGAGTTCCTGCTTAATCGGTCCAATAAGAGTCTATTGATCAAGCTATTGTGTCAGCGACTGACTGAGCATGGTATAAGAAACTCTCAATGTGACGCTGATGGTCTGATTGTCGAAACTGCAATTAGTATTGACGACGTTACCGATTCCCTCTGACCTCATCTTGTTAGTTCATGCTTGGGGTGGCTGCGACACGACTTCCGCCACATATGGCAAAGGCAAGATGAAGATCATGGAAACGCTGAAGTCAAAAAATCTTCAAGAGACAGTCTCTTGTTTCGGAAACGTTGAGGCAACACAAGAGGAGATCGGCAGTGCAGGCAATAGCGTTATGCTGAGTATCTTCAATGGAAAGAGTGAAACGCTCACAGCATTACGTTATGCTGAATGGCGCATGATGGTTCTTGGAAAAAAGAAACTAAAGCCAGAAAGCTTGCCCCCGACGGTTCGGGCTGTGTATTTCCACGCACTAAGGGTGCACTTGCAGGTGTGCCAATGGGCCACCCTAAACCTGACATGTCTCAATCCTACGCAGTGGGGGTGGAAAGCAGAAAACGGTGTCCTTGTTCCAGTGAAGACAGATATTGCTGCAGCACCAGAATTTGTCCTCAACGTTATTCGCTGCAGCTGCAAAACAACATCCAAGAATACGTGTGGCACAAAATTGTGCAGCTGTAGGAAAAACGGTCTGGCATGTGTGGCTGCCTGTAGTGATTGCCGCGGCACATCTTGCAACAATGTTTCAGGAGACAAATCAGACGTTATCTTGGATGATGACATTCTCGATCATATCTAAATAAAGTTTGACAATTCATATAGTTGGAGATATGATTTCCAGTAATTCGATTGAGGAGTAGGAAAAAGTGCTCTGACGTCAAGCTCTCAATATGACGTCACCGTGTCACTTCTGCAGTGTTAACTATGGTTAATTGGCTATAATTAGATGGCTCATTATAACATATACCTAATGTTTAAAGAAATTAAATTGTAATTTATCAGAATTTCACATATTTTCTGTCTCGGGTGACCTTTTGACCTCTGCCGACGTCACTATGAGGTCAATAGCAACAGGATTGATTTTATCATTTAGAGGGACATCTCCTGCAAAGAATAAGCCCAAATATGACATGATTGGACAAATACAAGTAATTCCGTGTGCGATTCTGTTACCCCTACCCCATAAAATAATTATCAAAAACACCCCCTGAAACAAATGGAAATAAAAAAAATTCCCCAAGGGCCTCAACGTGAGGCTCCTCACATATCATTCTCCATCGCATCCAGTACCACTAAGCCAAAAATCAGCTATGGTATATTTTTTTGAAGGTCAAACCCTATCTCGCCCGGACTACTAGTCAACAACAGGTGGTGATTACGACCAACGTGATCTTTTACGTGGCTAAACTGATCGACCAACCTTCGACCTGATTGAAATGCCGAAATGACTTTCACGGACTTTTCCTCTCTGTAAATACGAGGAAGAGTTACATCTTGTGTCATTCACGTACTGACGATGACGGGAGCATATAATACGTGCGTTTCTCAGCTCGATCCCCGATGTATTCCTGTATGTCTACGAGGATAAGGTCGATATCATTGAAGAGAGAGACTTCTGTGATGTGGACCCTACATAACCGCGATCATTTCTCATTCGTCTGTCCCAGGACGGTTGGACAAATTCAAACGGGTTTTGTCTGGTGAACTAGACGTCAACCTCATCCACTTGTGTCACGATGTGTACGTCCGACGCGGCCCCGTCTTTGCTCATCTAGCTCGGCTAAATGAAGGTACAATCCATTTTACTCTCCACCCTGTTCTAAGGTTCGCATTGGAAGATGTGGATCAGGTGCTTACACAGGACGAGCGGTCAACAGACGAATTGGACTAGGCTCGTGTCATGGACGATGCACTGGCACAAATCAATGAAAGGATCCAGAAAGAAACTTCGACCCCGGCTCAAGATATTCTTCTTATAAATAAACGATAGAGCCCGGGTCTTTCATCAATCACCAAAAAGAAGAATTGGGAGGTGTTCGACACTTTGTATTACAGTTCCGACAATCCGGCTGCATAGAGTGCATTGCCAGCCCTCTATCGCGTCACTAAAACGCAGGGAATTAAACGTGGACCAGTTCGAGACTAGCTCAAAAGCCAACACACCTATAGCTTACATCGAGTCGCTTGTATAGATGCCCAATGGCAGAAGGATCTGGTCGACATGAGTGGCTTTGTCCCTCACAACGAAGGAGAAAATAAAAATATATAGAACACACCATCATTGTTGACTTTGTCTCAGTATTGATAGGGTGTATAGGAAATGGACCGCGGACGATAAAGATGGTTGTGTATTGTGAGATAACCGATCGATGGAAGCATACGCCTACGCTCCGATTAATGAAGACAACCCCGCCCGACATGGGCCGGATTAATGTTCGAGAATCGGACCCCGACATTGTACGCTGTCTATATGAGATCTGGGACAAGCTGTTAAAGTGCAACGTACCACTTACTCCCCCACAGAAGGCCTATTTCGCCAAACACAAGACAGGTCTTCGAATCCTGTCACGAAACAAGTCTTCCTAGTCAAGAAGAAAAAGGTCTTACAAAAAGGTGACTTTCTCGGCACCATCTAAGCTCCTTTGGCTGCCTCCTTGCTAGGCCCCGAAGTGGGTATACTCGATGATGGAGCATACAAAAAATGTGCTGGTCAATCCACGCCTGCTTCAAACCCTGCAACCTACGTGAAAGACCTTGAACACGCTCGATAAAGAAATTAATCAGATTTTACAATGATACTATTTAAGTGAGAAAGTACAACAGTACAATCAGGCGCTTCAAGATCCCTTCGACTGGACCAACGCCAGGGTCAGTCGAACAGCCAGAACAACTCGTACAGCCAGCATAACTTGTCCCACAGCCGTCATTACCAGGCGTACTACTCTCAACCTGCAGTTGAAGCATTGTCAATAACCTTCCTCCAACTGGTGACGCGCGGAGTGAAAGCGGTTGGCAAACAAGCTGTTCGAAGTGGTGTGCATGCCCTGGGTGACGCGCTCTAAGAGGTAGTCGAACGCCGAGCCAAAAACACGGGATGTCTCTTGGTCGCCAGAGTACAAGAAGTCGTAGGGAATGAAAGACCTGTACCCCCAAAACCTCGCACCGTTCTACGGCCGATCCAGCGAAGACGCACATTGAAGACCCGGGGCATCTTTGTGCAAACACTGCTTTCATCCATCCAGAGTCATGCTCTTCCACCAACGGTGAATTTAATTTGTGGACCGTACCGACGACTCAGATCAGCACCTATGAGGGGTGAAACATCTCCCTCTCTCTAGCATCACATAGTCGAGCCTCTCGAATTCGTCATCCCGTGAAGTTAGCGCACACCGATGAAGCCAAAATCGTCAATGACAATGCCACATTATCTCGAGATAGAGATGCCCCGGTGAATCCGTTCAATCTCTGGCTACATTCACTGTTCCAGGAGGTGAATGTTATTCTCAGTGACGAACTCGTGAGTGCCTCAAGCAACACATACCGCTACCGTGCCTACATCGAAACGTTCATGCCATATGGCCGAGAATCCAAAAAGTCTTAGTTGCCGGCACCGTTGTGCCACCCTTGATACCCAAAGACGCATGGGGACGACCGACAATGCCGGATGGAACAGAAACGAGGTACGGGACAAAAACATTTTCCATGCAAGACCGGAATTACAAGCGTCTGGTCCGTTCAGATGTCGTCCATTAAAGAATATCCGCGTCCATAATCCAAAGACCTATTCCATATTCCATATAACAGTATTAGCACCAAATTGAAAAAGACAATCATAGTATAACTAAACATAGGCTTGTTTCCTGCAAGGGAGAAGCGGTCAACAGTTTTCAATGATGCCGGCAAGACATCATGATGTTCCAAAAATATCAAATCCGTATCGCTGATCAGTATTCTTAATCCATAATATTCGTTGTAAGGTTGTCATCTAAAGAATAATGTATCTCAGTCACGCTTTGAATGTGACTGTTCATATGAGTACCATGATGATCTGGAGGTACATGGGTTCAAACGGCCTCTAGCCCCGGGTTAAGCGGAATTAGACACAAGTTACGAAACGTAACGCCATAGATCTTGCACGCTACGCTCGTATTTTGCTATCAGCATGGATTATGTATCGCCAAATTTGAGAAACTTAGACTGGAGGCGCTTGGTGGTGTAGCCCTGTTTTATAAGTTCCTGCAACAATGTTTTGTGACGTTGATTAAAGACGAAAGGAAAGACGACGAAAATTTCCATGGGGGTGACCGACCACCGATGCAATCCCCTGAGATGATGTTGATAGAAAGTTGAGGTAGTGCATTACGACTGAAGGGAGTATATAACTCCCTTCTGCGATGGAGAGACCAGACCATCACCCCCGAGTACCGGTACTACTCGACATCAACTGGGCAGCAACCGGGCAGTACGTCACCACATGCCTTCGATGGATTCCACATAAACAGTGAGAAAACACTCTAAAATCGTCCAAAGTACGTTTTCACGGCCCACCATTATTTGCGAAAGAGAATTCTTTTTTATTGTACGTGTTGTTGTGGTTTAAAAACGCTACCATGACATTATTTTGCAAGACAAAATGAGGCCCAGTATGTCCCACCTCTTTCCAAAGACTCTCTGTGGATCCGAACATGCCCATTCTCCACTATTCCCCCATTGCGCATGCGCGTATCTCTGGCCCAGAGCCCTGCACGCAACGAGAGCTCATCCACCCCACATACTCGCCAGTAGTAGTGTCTAAGCAGATCCAGTATCGTTTTCCAGGGAGGTAACTCTTGGTTCCCCTTTTTTCCGCCAGGGGGTGCCACCAGTCCCGTATGACGTCACTTCCGGTCTGGGTGAATGGAGCGTGACCTTGCCGTATGACGTCACTTCCGGTCTGGGTGACCGAACATGTATTCTTCCGCGGTGATGCGGTCTGGTGGTGATGCGGTCGCGGGAAAAAGCTTCCGCGGAGAAAAAGTAGTCCCCAGACTTCAAATATGCTGCATGGTCCGATTGGGTCGAGTGAGGTATCAAAGTGAAGCATTCGTGAAGGGGCATCCAGTCATGGGTGGGTGTATGTAAAATTAGGATTTTTTCCCGAAACTATAAAAAGCGGAACACGGACTTTACCCCTAAAATAGGGGAAAACACTTATCAACCATAGCCAAAAGGGCTAATATCGGTCTCCGGGCTTATCGGGGCCTGCCTATCAAGTCAATGGGGTGGGTGTATGTAAAATTAGGATTTGTCCCCGAAACTATAAAAAGCGGAACACGGACTTTACCCCTAAACTAGGGGAAAACCCCTATCAACTCTAGCCAAAAGGGTTAATATCGTGCCCCGGGCTTATCGGGGCCTGCCTATCAAGTCAATGGGGTGGGTGCATGTAAAATTAGGATTTGTCCCTAGTCGAAGGTGGTCGGGGGTGGCTTGCTTGAGGTCGAAGAGCATATACCCGTGCTGAGGGGTTGTGGCATCTTTAAAGGCTTCCAACGCAAACGATGTGCGGCCGGGATACATCTGTCTCGCCAGGTGCAGCAGTTGAGTGGTATCTCTCGGGTTTTTGAACACCACCAGGTAGTGGGCATTTAAGCTGATATTCCGATGTTCTTTGTTTTTACTGAACAGATTCTGCACAATGTAGATGATGCTGAGCCGTCGATGATGGCTGCCTTTGGTAAAGAGTTGGGTGACCCGCGCATCCGTCTCCGCCATGAGATCATCCAGAACCACCAAGGTGTCGGGTTCCAAAT
The DNA here is from genome assembly GCA_036873755.1 of Hanleya hanleyi. Lineage (NCBI taxonomy): Eukaryota > Metazoa > Mollusca > Polyplacophora > Lepidopleurida > Hanleyidae > Hanleya > Hanleya hanleyi. Next base: position 25,867 of record JAVTVY010006309.1, read on the forward strand.
CGGCCAGGTTGGGTAGGCCTTCCACGAACGTGATGTGGGGCATTGCTGCATACGCTGCCTGCCATTCTCCGTAACACCACACGACTCGGGCAATGGGTGGGGTGATCATGCTGTCGGCGTGTTGAAGGAGCTTCCTGACGAAGTGCGTTTTGCCGGAACCCGTCGGTCCTGCGATGACGCAAGTGAAGGGATGCTGCCACCGAGGGTCCATGGTTCGAGCTGTATGCGCTGTCGTGGTAACCCGCTCTTGTAAATTTGGTACGAGTGAACTGGAGTGGTGGTGGTGGGTACAACGTCGGTCGTCGTTGTCTGTTCACTGTGAGTGATGATGGTGGTGGGTATAACGTCGGTCGTCGTTGTCTGTTCAGTGTGAGGGATGAAATCCGGTGGGTTTTCAGACGTAGTGGGTGTACTTGGTGTAGGTGTGGAGCTTGGTGTGGAGCTCGTTGTGGCTTGTACACGGGGTGTGGTGGTGACTGGGCTCGTTTCGATCACGGAGGTGACTGGTGCTATCTGTAGACTGGTTTCACTGATGGCTGGTGTTCTCAGTTGGTTAAGTAGCGTGCTGACATAGGCTACGTCGTAAAACACACCTCCGTACAACACACTCAACAGGGTTAGTACTATCACCACAAAGCCCACTTGCGCTTTGCGCGTTTTGGGAGACGCTGTGTTCAGAGGCAGCTGCTGTTTGTCCATAGCACCGTGGTCGAACGTGGAATGAAGGATGACGGTAGTGGTGTCTGGCTTTATAGTCGTTTCACCTGATTGGCAGCGACCCAGGAATTGAAGGAACTGGGCCAGCCTTGCCATTTGACGAAATGAAACAGTTTGCCACGTCGACGTTCCGTTTTCAAAATCTGCTCCACCGTGTAGTAGTCTTGCTGTATTTTTACGACAGGCTGTAATTCCATCTCGTAAAACGTCCCTAGCAACGGTTCCCCTTGAAGATCTTCCAGTTCATAGACTCGCTGCTGTTGGGGTAGGCGCCGTTTAATCAGGAAGTGCTCATCGCTCCAGTTCTCAAATTGACCTTTGACTTTACTGATCCGTACAGGGTCCCCGACCTTGTACACCGCCTTCGGCGTTCGCTGCGATGGCCTGGGGTACAAGACACGCCGGACTTGGGCTTCATTGCGTTGGGTGACGGTAATGGGGGCTCTCTCTATACTCCGGTGATAGGCTCGATTGTAACCACTCACAAGTTTCGGGAGAACATCGATGTACCGCCTTGTATTCTTATAGGTGAAATATTTATACATGCGGCCTTTGAATGTCCTGTTGAACCTTTCCACCACGGAAGCCTTGGTCTCGTTGTACGTATGGAAGAAAAACACCTTCTGGGCTTTCAGAAACTGTTGGAACGGTCTGTTGAGGAATTCCGTGCCTTCGTCGGTTTGCAAATACAAAGGTTTGCGCCCGGTCTTGAAGATGTCTTTGAACGCCGCTATGAGATTCGCCCCCGTTTTCGTCCGGATGGGTACCACCCACGCATACTTGGATAGGATATCGATGCACGTCAAGATATACCGATTCCCATCGTTGTGTTTGGCAAAGGCGCTCATATCGACCAAATCCGCTTGCCACTGGGCATCTAGTCCTCCCACGATAACCCGGTTCCGTAGAAAATGGCGACGGACAGATCGATGTAAGGTATAGGTGTCTTGTTTTCTTAACCAATCTCGGACTTGGGCACGTTGTATCCCCTGGCGTTTGGCCGCTCGATAGAGAGCCGACAATGCACTATAGGCCGCCGGACTGTCGGGACTGTAGTATAAGTTATCCAACACCTTCTCCCAGCGCTTCATGGTGACAAATGATGATGGATCCTGGCTCTATCGTTTATTTATAACGGGTATATCTTGGGCCGGAGTTTCTTTCTGATTTTCTTCGTTGGCTTCCACATTGTCCATGGTAAACGACCAGTCCAACTCGTCTGATGACCGCTTGATAAGCACTTGATCCACATCTACCACGGCATCTTCCAATGCAGACCATAGATCAGGGTGAAGGGTGAAATGCACTGTACCCCCATCTAGCCGAGCCAATTGAGCAAAGAAAGGGCCGCGTCGGATGTACACATCGTGACACAAGTGGATGAGGTCGCCGTCCAGTTCACCAGACAACACCCGTTTGAATTTGGTCCAGCCCTCCCGGGACAGACGAATGTGAGCCGGGCACGGTTGTGTAGGGTCCGCATCACAGATGTCTCCCACCTCCTCCATGATATCGACCGTATCCACATACACGTGCAGGAAGACCTCGGGGGTCAAGCTGAGATACGCCCGTATTATATGCTCCGTCATGGTCAGTACGTGAATGGTACCAGATTTGACTGTCTCTCGTATTTATAGGGAGAACCCCGTGAGATCAAAGGATCGGGTGGTCATGTCACTGGGCTGACTGAGTCTAGCCGGGTAATCAATGGCATCGTCGTCTGGTTCATGGCTAGACATTTGTTCATTGGGTTCTGCCGCCGCTTCTCTCAGGGCACGAGCCCACTCCAACTCGTCTGATGACCGCTCGTCCGGTGTAAACAGCTGGTCCACGATGGGCACCACTTTCTCGAAGGCTGTCCACAGATCGGGGTCTAGGGTGAAGCCTCGCGTAGGGTCTTGGTAGCGGCCCAGGCGTGGGAAGAAGGGTCCACGGTGTACGTAGATGGCATTGTCTATGTGGATGAGGTGTCCGAGCTCGCCGCTCAACACCCGTTTAAATTTGGTCCAGCCGTCACGGTGTAGCGTAACCGTATTCGATACGGTCTCAGCGCGCGATCAGCAAACATCTCCACGGTTTTCCACGAGGGTGACTTTATCTTCATAGACGTGTAACCCCACCCGGGGTGTAAGGGGAAGGATGGCTCGTAGAACTGGTGACATGGTTGACCCAATGACGAACGGTGAATGACGCACACTGTGTCTGACCCTCGTATTTATAGTCAGGTCCTACTGTCAATGCCACAGCGCCAGGGTCAATAGGGCACAGGCCATGACTAGGCCAACCAGCCGTCGCTGATTCCGGCGTGAGCGCTCGTGGTCCATAGCCCGAGCATCAAGGATGGCTGTCATAGTCCAGTAGTGGTGAGTGATGGCACACCTCTCCATCGAGTGCACTCTGTCGAGGACCGCTTCTGTGAACTCGTTCAGGATCTGGCGTCGCCCCTCGTTGTCGTCGCCATCTGAAAACATGGACCGAACCACTGCTCGGTAACCCGTGAGTGAATTAACCACGGTCGCATGCTGTAAAATGCGAGTCGCATAGGGACGGGTGTCCGTCATGGCTCTGCAACCGTAGGAATGAAGGTGTGGGATCCAGAGAGACGTGTTTTATAGACCATGTCACACATGCGCGCCTAGACGTAGCTCTACGGATGTAGTCCGTGATACGTACTATTCTGATGGGTTAGTCCAAAAAAGAGAGCAACAACAACACAGATCAATCCTTTTATTATGCGTGAATCGGGCATAACCTGTGAACATCATAGGAATGCATGTACTAACCTGTCTGTGGGGTTTTTCCACAATGTCGTTCACCTTCGTGTCTTTTCGGGTACGTCCGTGTCCTTTCGGTAAAGTCTGTGTCTTTTCGGTGAAGTTCGTGTCTTTTCGGTGACGTCCGTGTCTTTTCGGTAAAGTCCGTGTCTTTTCGGTAACGTCCGTATCTTTTCGGGTATGTATGAGGGTCTTGAGGGGGGCGACTGTATGTGACGAGTTGTATGTGTTTTTCTCGGTGACGTCCGTGTCTATCATCCGGGCACTTCACTTCTGCGCCTGCATTGGGGTATGTATGAGGGTCTTCATGCGCGCGCGCTGCCGATTCACCCACGCACTTCCGGGCAACCCGCGCGCGCTGCGGCATCAGATCACCCCCGCGCGCGCGCGCTGCGGCAGGAGTAACCCGCGCGCGCGCTGCGGCCGGGGCGGGCTGGGGCGGGCCGGGGAAAACCCCGGATATTGAACATCCGGATCCTACGTGTACGGGAAAAATTGGAACTCTTCTGTGTTCGAAGGTAGTTTTAGTGAAACCCGGAAGTGACGTCACAACCCACCAAACCACAACCATGGACCCCTAGTGGTGGGTTAAAACACACACCCACGCATCCCCCAACATGCCTGCTTTCTATACTACGGCCAGACTACGCATGCGCAGACTCTTGCACACGGACGAACCATGAGTCGATACATTACAAACTCCACGAGAGCTTCAAAATAAGACCTCATACGACACCATAGGACCATCAGGGGCTCACCTAGACCCCAAAACGTTCACCCCGTATGGACCTATACCTCCATAGCCATGCAGTATAGGCCTATGGGCCTACCCAGGCCTCGGTGAACTTTTTCCAAAAATTTCACCGTTTCGCTCCGGGACCCTTCCCATCATGTTCTAAATGACGAGACGTGAAAAACAAGACCAAACAACCCATATCACAATGAACGTGTGTGAATTTTGCAGGTTGAACCTATACCCCATATAGCCAGTATGGGACTATAGGGGCTATATGGTGCTTTTCGAAACATTTCACCGTTGCGCTCCGAGACCCTTCCCATCGTGTTCTAAATGACGAGACGTGAAAAACAAATCCAAGCAACCCATAACACAATGAACGTGTGTGAATTTCCCAGGTTGGACCTATACCCCCCATGGCCAGCCTATGGGCCTATATACAGACCTCGGTGACTTTTCCCAAAAATTTCATCGATTCGCTCCGGGACCCCTCCCATTGTATTTTTCTCGGCGAGACGAGAAAAACGAGACCCCACAACCCATAGTAACACCCACAAAAAAAAATTGACCATCCCCATACCCCATACAGGCATTTCCCCTTATATTGTATAATACAGACCCCTATTGTAGGGGTAAAGTCCGTGTTCCGCTTTTTATAGTTTCGGAAAAAAATCCTAATTTTACATGCACCCACCCCATTGACTTGATAGGCAGGCCCCGATAAGCCCGGGGACCGATATTAGCCCTTTTGGCTAGGGTTGATAGGGGTTTTCCCCTATTTTAGGGGTAAAGTCCGTGTTCCGCTTTTTATATTTTCGGGGACAAATCCTAATTTTACATGCACCCACCCCATTGACTTGATAGGCAGGCCCCGATAAGCCCGGGGCACGATATTAACCCTTTTGGCTAGAGTTGATAGGGGTTTTCCCCTAGTTTAGGGGTAAAGTCCGTGTTCCGCTTTTTATAGTTTCGGGGACAAATCCTAATTTTACATGCACCCACCCCATTGACTTGATAGGCAGGCCCCGATAAGCCCGGAGACCGATATTAGCCCTTTTGGCTAGGGTTGATAAATGTTTTCCCCTATTTTAGGGGTAAAGTCCGTGTTCCGCTTTTTATAGTTTCGGGAAAAATCCTAATTTTACATACACCCACCCATGACTGGATGCCCCTTCACGAATGCTTCACTTTGATACCTCACTCGACCCAATCGGACCATGCAGCGAGTAGTATACACACTGGGGGTACGAGAACAGCTCCCCAAGGGGAGCGAGCAGACGGCGTGGGGGCACCCCAACACCCTCAAGGGGTGCCAGACCACTTTGGACGCCGATAGCGTTGAGTGGCTGTGGTTGGGGCGCCCCATTCCCCAGCTGTAGATTAACAATAGCCAATTATGTTTCTACTCCCTTTAGACATACCAGTTGCAATGGGTATACCAGATCAAGAGACACAATGAGGCTGGGTAAAAACACCTGTCGATGGCTTACTTTGAGCTCCACGGAGCTCTGCGCTCGGAGGTGTATGGGAGAGTATTGTAAAGTTCACCTTGCCCGACTTCGGAAAGGTGGTGGCACAAAGCCCTGCATAAAGTGTGGAAAGGGTGTTATGAACCGCTTCTCTTTGTGCCAGGGTTGCGGATATGAGTGCGAGAAGGTTAAGGACTGGCAGCGAAAGCAACGGGTCCTCAAGAATGAGTTTCGGCGATTGGCTGTAATAGACCCCTTCTGATTTTGCTATTAGAGATACCTTCACTACAGAGTATACCCATCCGGTAACATAACCATGGACGAATACATCGACCAGCTGTTGGCCGAGATGCAAACACCGGAGCCTGTTCAGAGTGTTGTTCACAACATCCTGGATGAGCCGATCCCCAAAGCAGTAAAGCAGCGCTTGCTAAAGCCCTTACTGCAAGCTGCTCCAAGCAGTCATCGACCGACACCTCCGCCTCGTAAGGTCAAGGAGAGAAAAAGGAAGAGGATTGTGGAGGAGTTTGACCCGAATCCCCCCTCCAAAACTTTCCGAACTACCCAGGACTACCAGAAGGAGATCCTAGACCTGCTCGATGTTGCAAGCAAGACAGGCGAGCTGGTCTTCAGGCAGACGCCGTGGGTCATCGGAAACTACCTACGGGGTTGGCAGATGGATGTGCCTGAGGACCATCACCTTGGCGCAGACCCAAGAGCTTTCTTGGAGGATGTGCGCCCCCAGATCCACCAGAAACTCACAGAAGAGATTCAGGATCTCAGAGGAGTCAAGTTCCAGCTTGCTATTAGAATCCGGCTTGAAAAAGTGCACCCTGATGGCGTCGTGGAGTACACAGAGCCTGTACTCCGCCACAAGCAGGAGGCTGTCCTACAGGCCAGTGAGATCAATGCAGCACTAGACAGTGTATTTCCCATCATCCAGGCGACGCTCGAGAAATGGACCCAACGAGGCTCAGGATGGGCTGTTGATGAGGTTAGAACGCTCTGGCTGGACATCGCCCGATACCAACCTCTGAGGGGTGGCTCCTACATTACATTGCCAGCGGCGGTGAAAAACAAGCAAGCGGTCATCAACGTGCAGGACAAGGATCATCATTGTCTCCGGTGGGCCTTGAGATCTGCTATGTTTCCTGTAGCCAAAAACCCGCACAGACCTTCAAAGTACCCAATAGATGATGGCCTGGACTTTACAGAAATTGATGCCCCCACACCCATCTCCCAGGTTCCCAAAGTCGAAAAACGGAATAATCTGGCCATCAATGTATTTGGCTGGGACAAGGGTGTCATTGTACATCACCTCAGTAAGCAGCCAGAGTACATACCCAGGATCAACCTCTTGCTGATCGAGAAGGCTGGCGAGTTCCACTACACCTGGGTGAAGGACATCAACCGGCTCTTGTATGACCAGTCAAAGCACCGGGAGCGCAAACACTTCTGCGAGCGCTGCCTCCACGGCTACACCAGGGAAGACCTGCTGGAGGCCCACAAGCCAGAATGCAATGGTATAGGCCAAATAGCGGTGAGGGTGGAGATGCCTGAAGAGGGCAAAAACAAGCTTGTCTTCCAGAACCACCACAAGCAGCTCTCAGTCCCTTTCGTTATCTACGCCGACTTTGAGGCCCTCACCACAAAGGTCGAGGGCCCCGAGCTTGACCCCGCGAAGAGCGGCACTCGGAAAACACAGCAGCATGAGACCTGCAGCTACTGCTACGTAGTCGTGCGCTGCGATGGGGATACAGAGCCGCCTGTGGAATACCGGGGCCCAAACGCAGCAGAGCATTTTCTCAGGGCAGTACAAGAAGAAGAGCGCAAGGTTAAGGCGGTGCTGGCCAACCCCAAAGCCATGCGGATAACACCAGAGGACAGGCTGGCCTATACCACAGCCACTGTCTGCCACGTGTGTGAGAAGCCACTAGATGGAGATTCTGTTCGCGACCACTGTCACATCACAGGGAAATATCGAGGCGCCTCCCACAACACCTGTAATCTTAAGCTGCGGCTGAACCCCAAGACAACGACCATACCGGTAGTATTCCACAATCTGCGGGGCTATGACTCCCACCTCCTGATGCAGGCCATATCAAAGGTGAAGGACAGGGTAACCTGCATTCCCAACAACACGGAGAAGTACATTTCCTTCTCCCTCGGGCAGCTCCGATTCATCGACAGCGCCCAGTTCCTGCTGGCATCTCTTGACGATCTGGTGGCGGCCAACCAACCCGAGGCCTTCCAAATTACGACCCGGCACGAGCTCAGCGGAGAAAGGCGCTCGCTACTGCTACGCAAGGGGGTTTACCCATACGAATACATGGACTCTTGGGAGCGCTTCGCAGAGACCCAGCTCCCACCGAGTGAAGCCTTCTACAGCAAACTCTCAGACGATCACATAGGCGAGGGCGACTACGCCCATGCACAAAAGGTCTGGGAGACCTTCGGGTGTCGCACTCTAGGGGACTATCACGACCTCTACAATCGCACAGAACTCCTTCTCCTGGCAGACGTCTTCGAGACCTTCCGGAAGACATGCATGCGGCAGTATGGTCTGGACCCTGCACACTAGTACACCGGCCCCGGCCTCTCCTGGGACGCGTTGCTCAAGAAAACCGGAGTGGAGCTAGAACTGCTCACGGACTACGACCAGCATCTCTTCATCGAAAAGGGAATGCGCGGCGGCATTTCCATGGTCTCGAAGCGCCACGCCCGGGCGAACAACCCGAGGGTTGAGGGGTATAACTCGTCGAAGCCGAACAGCCACATCCACTACCTTGACGCCAACAACCTGTATGGATGGGCCATGAGCCAGCCCCTACCTACGGGCGGCTTGAAGTGGGTAGAAGATCCACAGAGCTTGGGTTGCAGTCTACAGAAGGGCCATGGCATCTGAAATTAAACAGTAGGCAGATTTATTTTATGCTAAACAGCAACCGTGTTATTAGAGAACCCCCATAGAACTATATATTTTCTGAAAGAGTAGGCTCTTGACATAAAGCCGAAACAGATGTAAGCCTTGTTGACGAAAATCAGGGTCCCCATAACCCATACTGAACTTGCTTCAAACTTCAGGAAAATCCTCTAAAATTGGTCCAAAATGGGTAATATTCCCCCTCCACCAAAGAAAAAACTTGTTATTCAATTGTCCTGAAACTCACCGACAGTGTGCCCAGTCCAAGGACCAACAAAAATTGGCAAAGAAAATAGGGTGTCGACCACGCGGTTTTCAAGCTCGATTTTACACCGTAAAGTATGCCATGTGCTCGTAAGCTGAAAATGGCCCCAATTCACAGCCACACTTTCACACTTCCATCTGCATAGTGAGGCATGGGCCAATCCTACTGGCAAAATACCATGTACTGATTTGAAGCAAATCAACCAGTCAACTGAATGATATCACAAATATCAATAAACAAAAAGCCAACAAAAATTCTCATGGGGTCAAACCTGGTGGAATTTTAATTTCAAAGAATTTGAGGGGGACCAAAAATCCGCAACTATGGACTGAGGCCTTTACGTGAAGGGTACTTTTTGTGGATTTTTTTTTATCTACTCTTTTCAATCTATGGGTCTGTACAAGTATAATGATATATGACACTCAATGGTTGAGAGTCATATTAAGATAAAACAGAGCCACAACTTTCCCCCTACCCCATTCATATTTTGACAGTTTTTGCGACGCCATTTTGTCAGGCTGGACCGCTATGTCGAATTTGAATATATTTGACTGAAAATTTTGCATTCAGTACTAATATTGTTTTCTATTATGTTGAACACAATTCAAAACAATGATATTCACACCCAACACAGGACTGGAAGTATGAAACCAGCACAGGAGCTTGGGCTAGAAGGGGGGGGGGGGAAGGGGTGGATAACTCTTAGCATGACAGGGGAATATCTGTTACATTGTGTATAGTTGTGCCATCTCCAATGCTGGTTTTATGGGAGGGGGTGTGGTGGTGGGGGGGGGGGGAGGGTGTGGTAGGGCTGTTTAATGGTCCCAGAGGAATTATTCTGTGACACTAAAACTTCTGGGAAATTCCTGGGACAATTGACACCCCCTCCCAATAAAACACCAACATTGATGTTGGCAATTCCACACATCTTGTAACAGATATTTTCTGGCCATGCTAAGAGTTATCCCTCCCCCCCTTTCCAGTCCAAGCCCCTGGGCTGGTTTCAGTCCTGTGTTGGGTGTGAATAGCATTGTTTTGAATTGTGTTCAACTTGATAGTAAACAATAGTAGTTCTGGATGTGAAATTTCGAGTCAAATATGCAAATTTAATGTTACCTGAGAAAATGCCTGTTCTGTCATATAGGTTGCAGTCTACAGAAGGGCCATGGCATCTGAAATTAAACAGTAGGCAGATTTATTTTATGCTAAACAGCAACCGTGTTATTAGAGAACCCCCATAGAACTATATATTTTCTGAAAGAGTAGGCTCTTGACATAAAGCCGAAACAGATGTAAGCCTTGTTGACGAAAATCAGGGTCCCCATAACCCATACTGAACTTGCTTCAAACTTCAGGAAAATCCTCTAAAATTGGTCCAAAATGGGTAATATTCCCCCTCCACCAAAGAAAAAACTTGTTATTCAATTGTCCTGAAACTCACCGACAGTGTGCCCAGTCCAAGGACCAACAAAAATTGGCAAAGAAAATAGGGTGTCGACCACGCGGTTTTCAAGCTCGATTTTACACCGTAAAGTATGCCATGTGCTCGTAAGCTGAAAATGGCCCCAATTCACAGCCACACTTTCACACTTCCATCTGCATAGTGAGGCATGGGCCAATCCTACTGGCAAAATACCATGTACTGATTTGAAGCAAATCAACTAGTCAACTGAATGATATCACAAATATCAATAAACAAAAAGCCAACAAAAATTCTCATGGGGTCAAACCTGGCGGAATTTTAATTTCAAAGAATTTGAGGGGGACCAAAAATCCGCAACTATGGACTGAGGCCTTGAAGGGGGCCATAGCAAATCATCCGGCTGACAGCCCAGAGGGATACATTCTCGAGGTGGACCTGGAGTACCCCGAAGAGCTGCACAACAGGCACAACGCCTACCCGCTGGCGCCGGAGCGCCTGGTGGTTCAGAAACAGTGGATGTCGGATTATCAGCATGACCTCCTAGGTGTTGGGAGGGCACCGACCGAGGTCGGAAAGCTGGTCCCCAACCTCCACGACAAAGAACGCTATGTGCTTCATTACCGCAATCTGCATCTCTACATGTCCCTGGGCATACGCCTGAAGAAGGTCCACCGGGCCCTGAAATTCCAGCAGAACCCCTGGATGGAGCCTTACATTAGGATGAACACCGAGCTCCGGAAGACGGCAACCAGCGACTTCGAGAAGGACCTGTACAAGCTGATGAACAACTCAGTCTTCGGGAAGACCATGGAGAACCTCCGCAAGCGAGTTGACGTGAAGCTTGTGCGCGCGTACGAGGAGGACAAGCTTAGGCGCCTGATAGCCAGCCCGGCCTTCGCACGTGCGAACATCTTCGATGACGACCTCGCGGCGATCCAGATGCACAAGAGTCGTTTAGTCCTCAACCGCCCTGTGTATGTGGGTATGAGCATCCTTGACCTCTCGAAGCACCTCATGTATGATTTCTTCTACAACCAGATGAAGAAGCGGTACGGGGAGCGCTGCCAGCTCCTCTACACAGACACTGACTCTCTCCTCCTTGAGATCCTGACGGAGGACGTGTACAAGGACATGCCTGAGTGTGGCCACCTCTACGACACCTCTGACTACCCCCAGGACCACCCGCTACACAGTACGGTGAACAAGAAGGTTCTAGGCAAAATGAAGGACGAGTGTGCCGGGCGCCCCATCGCTGAGTATGTGGGCCTCCGCCCAAAAATGTACAGCATTCTCGAGGCCAGCGGAATGAACATAAAGAAGGCGAAGGGCGTCAAAAAGACCGTCGTGAAGAGGCGCATCCGCCATGAGCAGTATAAAGAGGCCCTCTTCGGTAAGAAGACCTTCCACCATGGCATGGATGTGCTACGGTCTGAGCGCCACCGCATCTACGGGCAGCACCTTAACAAGGTCTCACTGTCCCCCTTCGATAGCAAACGCTGGATCGCAGAAAATGGGGTGGACACCTTAGCCTACGGCCACAAGGACGCTACCCCCGCTGGGGCGGCTGAGATGGATGAGGTTATTGATGAGATCACTTGAGAACGCCATCCGGCGGCAGCTGAGTATCAGGAGGCACCGCAAGGAGCTCTTCCCGGACAAACCCACGAGCAGGACCATCTCGCAGATAATACAGGACAGGCTCATCAGGCTTGGTGACCGAGCGTCCAAGCCGGTACACCTGGAGGGACCACACTGGATCAGTCGCGCGACGTCTTCCACCCTCCAGCCATCCTGGTATAGGTACCGAACGCCAACACCAGAGGGAAGCTTTTCCTCTTTGAGACTGATGGGGCGACCTGCAACAACAGAAGAAGGCTTTTGTGTCACAGCCACAAGCTTGATGGCATCCTTAGGCTTCTTACCGGTGAGGCGGGTCACTTCTCCGTTCAGGGCCCTAACGACGGCAGGCAGTCGAGCCACCCACTCCGTTGAACGCGCCCCCGACGGAAGTCGCATCTCCTGGGCGTATTGGTGCCCAAACAACCGCTCAGCCAGGGTCCGGTTAAAGCGCTCCACGATCCCCTGGTCCCGATGAATGTCCACACGACCGCGTCTGACAGAAACGTCATGCTTGGCCAGTAGCTGGCTCACCGCGCCCATAAACTCGCGCCCAGGGTCAACCTGAAGAAGCTTCGGCCAGCTAAGAGGGCTCCGCTTGTAGATGCGGGAGAGAGCGTCAGCGACCTCTTTGGCTTCTTTTGTGGCCAGAGGCTCGGCCTCCTTGTAGCGCGATGCCACATCTACAAGCGTGAGCGCATACTTGTAGGTTTTGCGACCACGGGGGAAGCGGTCGTGTGGTAGAAAGAGCAGGTCGGCTTGATGAACCTCGTTCGGCATCTTCACACCAAAACGCGGGCGTGGAACATGGCGAGGGCGCGGAAGATAAATCTGCCAAATGGCCTGCTTCTTGAGCCATATTCGGGCCATATCTTCGGAGACTCTGGCTGCTGCGGCGAGGTTCTTGATAGCCGCTAGCCCCTTCCAGTAACCGCTCGGGCTGTAGTAGTGCCCCGCGAGGCTTCGGGAAAGCTTTTTCGTTTCACGACCCATTGTAGCTGCTGTCGTGCCGACATTCCAAGAGGTGATAGTCTCTAATATTGGGCTACTTTATAGGCTACGAGCCCCGTCACGCCCATTCCTAGAATGACAAAGGCGATCTCCCGGTCTTTTTGGTTACCTGAAGGTACGTACACGTCTGAAAGACGTGGCTCTGGGCCGAGAGGGTCAAGTATTTTGCCCGTGACTTGTGAGTACTCGTGGATTGCGGCATCGACGTCATGGAATGTGCGAACGGCGTGTCCCTGTCGTCGGAGCTCTTCGTTTATCCAGTCAAGCCTTTCCGTTCGCTTTTTTGTCCATGCATCCCGTGTAGCCTGGAGCTGTTCTATAGCCTTGTCATGACGTTTGCGCTCTTCGTCAAGACC
>JAVTVY010006310.1:0-39895 GCA_036873755.1 Hanleya hanleyi
CCATGATTACAGTGATGTCCCTGAAAATTCAATCGCAGGAAGTGAAATTTTCACCCCCAAAAATCTGAGGGTGATCAAATTTATAAGAGGAAGTCGACAAAATTGCCCAAAATGATGCAGATGATCCATTGTTTCATTGTTATTTCAATGATTTTGGAGAGATCAATCTATTGGAACAGCCGATTTAATTTTGTCCCCAAAATTGGGGGTGATTGAATTTTGACAAGATGATTGAATTATTAATGGTGGTGTGCCGAGTCTTCATTTGCTCTATTTGAAGTGCATTCACCCCCAATTTTCAAAAATTCTATCAAATTTTCTAATAAATTTGATCACCCTCTAAAAAATAATAAAGAAATATTGATTCTACATAACATGACTTCAGCCCATTTTGTCAACTTTTCTAATAAATTTGACCACTCCCCGAGTTTAATGGATAATTTCACTTTCTGTGATAGAATTATTAGAGAAGAACAATGTTCAGATATAGAATTAACTGTACTGCTGATAGAATTACTGATCTCCAGCTATTCAAACATTCTAATATAGTCTCTAATACAGTCTCTCATGTTTGTATGATATGTGGGAGTTATTGATCACTCTTCTCGAGTTTGTATTGTCAAAGTGATAATTGTATTTCATTAGTGATTCACTTTTGTCTGTATTACTCTGCATTAGATTCTTGAATTGCAGGAGAGTGAAGAATAACTCCCCTGGATGAAAGGTGGGTAATGGAGATTTAACAATTGAGAGATTGCCGATACACTGCTGCATAGACATACAATCCTAGATTTTACAATATGCTTCAAGGCAGCTTCCCGTGACAAGTTATACCAACATTTTTTAGGTAGTTTACTTTTTTATAGGCATTATTATAGGGTTATACATTGTTGTGCATGGTCTACTCGTTTTACTTGTGCTGAAACTGTTTTTGACTATTTATTGACTATCACAATAAAGTAATGTCCAGTTTTAAGGAAAAATATAAAATATAATGTACGAATTAAGAGTACATATTGGAATGTCCTATTGGTCTATGATCTGTATATGTGTATCAAGAATTAAGTGTACAAATAAAGGTATAACGCGTGAAGTTTTGTCGTCCTAGTTTTAGTCAGCACAGCTCGTCCAGAACTTTCCCATGTCTTTTTCACCGATCAAGGACATTGCCCCATCTTTTTCGTAAGGGTCACAAAATAGGAGAATATACGATTTCTTGGTAGACTGATGACAGGCCTGCAAGTAGCTCACAGTGAAAATATGGGAGAAAATATAGGAGAAATATAGAAAATAAAGGAGTGTAAGATAGGACACTACTACCATGACTACACTGATGTTGGTAGTTTGCTGGTGTTTAATCAAATTACTTCCACGTAGTGGGTGATTGAGGAGACCCGTTCTGCTGCTTGGTTCATTAAAGAGAGATTTAAATGTTTTCAAATTTTCTGAAATGTATTTCTTCATGCCAGTCAGCAATGGTCAGAGCATTGGTGAAAGTTTTCATGAGAAAAAGTAAAAATATAGGAGGTTAAGTGTAAAATAAAGGAAAATATAGCAATGACTCAAAAATATAGGAAAATATAGGAGGCACTTGCAGGCCTGCAATGAGGAGCCACCCGTTTAAAGGCCTGAACTATAGCCCCTTACATGAAAGACTGACCCAATCATCGGCATGATTAACTCTCAAAATTCGGTATACATGTATACTAACCCGGATGACATTTACTTGTTAAATTTGCAAACAATTCGCGAAGACTAGGGACCAAAAGAACATATCAGAATGACCTGGTTTCTTGACCTTTTCAAGTCTGTTTGATACTCTTTCAATTTCTGTCTTCGTTCTCCAGGAAGGATACCTGAATTTAGGCCTGAGAATACCTTTTGAAATTCGCTCACTTTCCAGGTAATCGGATTGAAGTAGGCTACACCTCCTACCATGCCTGCAGATAGCCCCTCTGACTTGGACTTGGAAATGCGAGTCCGAGCTTGTGTGTATGGCTCTTGGCCAATCAGCATTTGTCTCTTAACTTGCAGAGAAGTATATTTAACGTCACTTCCAACAATATTGGAGTCGTACCACGACATTTGGGTCCTAATGTCAAATCACATCTGGCGCCGTCCTATTGTATTTTACACCCAGAAACCCCATGGGTGCCCGAGTTAATCGCCTTTTACGACAAATTCTGAGGAGCTGGGGTCTTTACTTCTTTCAATGACCTGGGGTATACACGACGACATCCCAAGTCAATCCCCGGAAACCCCATGGGGCAAGCACAGAAGGATACGGATGTCTCGACTATAAACTCCACGTAATGGATTCTCTAATCCAATAGTGGAACATCAGTTCCTACTACAAGATGTACTGGATGCATTTTCCATGCTCTTGTATGCAGATGTGAGCTTCTGGTGAGTTATCAGTCTATTGCAGTCGGAGGGTGTTGCATGGATACAGTCTCGTCTGCACTAACGTGCATCACTGCACACTGATCTACAAGTAGGGGATGTAACCGTTTTGTTGCATCCGGATATCGATAGCTGCTCTGCATGTCAAAAGCCCAGCAGCTTGAACTTCTTTATGACTGCTGGCATCATCCATGCCGAAATCAAAGCTCTATCTAGTGCTTTGAGAGTCCGATGTCCCACCGAGCACATATCTAAAGATGTGTAAATGGACAGGTGGGAAAAGGACAGTTTTGGAAGCTACACATTTCAACACTGGGAAAAGGGATTTTCTAGAACTTGTATTTATTAACTCGACCAGTGACGAATCTTGTAAGGGAGGTAATACTTGTTTTCTTTACCGGATTTTCAACCATAATCACATGACCGCCAGTATTTCCCATCTGTGCTAACCCAGTCAAATGAAATCTCTACCAATTTGGCTAGGCCTGTTTGCATCAGTGTACAAGTACAGCAGTGGACATTCCCTTTTACATCTGAATTTGCTGCAGAATTCATATCTCGTATGTAAATGGACATGTGTGAATGCATAGTATTTCCCTGTACTGTTCCACCAATATTTTCTGCTTTGTCTATAAACCAGACTAATTATGCTCCCCTCTCTAACTAGAGGGGGGCATATAGCGATCGCTTTGTCCGTCTGTCCGAATTTCTTGTCCGCGCAATATCTTGGTTAATATTTGATGGGCAGGATTGAAACTTGCTTGAGTTTCGGTTATATTTTCAAGAGTTATGGCCCTTGGTTCCTGAAATCTACATGAATTGGGACTTGTCCGGGCTGAATCTTGGTTAATATTGTATGGACAATTATGAAATTTGCATGATATGTGGTCAGTGCCATGCAGACGTGCAGCGTTAAGTTTTTCCATCTTTCGCGTATATTTTCAAGAGTTATGACCCTTTAATCTTGAAATCTTTGTGAATTGGGACTTGTCCGGGCTGGATCTCAGTTAATATTGCATGGACAATTAAGAAATTTGCATATGTGGTCAGTGCCCTGTAGTTGTGCACCGTGAAATTTCTCCGCATTTCGCTTATATTTGCAAGAGTTATGGCCCTTCGTTTTTGAAATTTTTGTGAATTGGGACTTGTCCGGACTGGATTTCGAGCGATATTGTATGGTCAAGTATGAAATTTGCATATATGGTCAGTGCCCCATACTTGTGCAGCGTAAAGTTTCTCTGCGTTTTGCTTATATTTTCAAGAGTTATCAGAGCTGCCAAGTTGGACTGATTAAATATCTTGAGTCTATGCGAGCGCGAGCGTTCGCCCTAGCCGTGGGGTCTGGGGCGGGCCCCAGCTGCTAGAGCTCTACAGATGCTCAGAAATGCATTCGGCCATGCTGGCGGAAGTACGCGCAACAAATAGGCAAGACTATGAGTAGTCGCCCTTGGCTACAATTACGCGCCCCAACTACTATTATTCGCCCGAAGATACGGACGGACCGATACGGACCACAGTGCACGGACCAAAATCGGTTACGGTAATTTTGTCTTACGTAACCTATTGTTCGGTTACGATGTGAATTTTTACGTAACCAATTGGTTTCGCAAAACGGTTACGTAATTATAACAGTGCGCCGTCAACCAATACCGTACAACTCGACTCGGGAGTAATATAAGCCTGTGGACAGCACGTGGTCAGAGACTGAACAGACAAATGAGTTAACATACGGGAATGGGATTGCACACGTAAATCGCTTCCACCATCCATGATTGGCTATTGTGACTCTGGCTGTATAATTCATTCACCATTTCCTTCTGATTCCATTAAAATCCCGATCGAAAAGTCTGAGAAGTTGAACACGCCGCCTGCAAATTTAGAGATGGCGGAAGTGATGAGTGTTAACCGCAAGCTTCGCGCTCTGGAGATAATTCCTCCGCGAGGAGCTCCGCATGCCACCTCTGCTGCTAGCTCCGTGCAGAGCTTTCCACGGAGCAACAACCTCGGAGCGAGGAGGGTATGCGGGTAACCCTTACATAAACAACTCGTTGAAGTTTGATAATGCTGTTTCCTGGCCGCTATTGGTTTATTACGCCTGCCCTGAACCGAGGATAGACAAAACACTCTGTGCAAGCTGACAGACTCAGACACACGCCTGCCACGTGGTAGTCTACAAATTCGATGCAGACTGTTTGCGACTTGGTTTCGCTTTTAAAACATGCTGAAAGACACATGTCATGTGGTTAAAGTTTGCACAGTGGACAGACAGAGAAGAGGTTGGGACTTTTGTTACCAGAACATATGTTCAAGAAGTGCATTCACGTAACCGATTTTTCATTCTGGCCATTTCGGATTTGCGTAACCGACACGCGAACGATCGTTTCGTTCGCGCCAAATTTCGAGGCCTGCACTGCCATGTAGACTAGCCTACACAGGTGTACAACATCCTACACTAGTTATCTCCCCTTCTTTCCAAGACACAGGTGAATTTTTTACAAATTCAAAATGCCGCCAGTGACCAGTCTTCTGCTTTGTTAGCAGCAGTAACCATGCTAACCAATCTAATACAATCTTACATAATAAACGTGATCAATCTCTTCAAATTAGCAGTGTCATTATTTCACATAAAATAGTTTTGGCACCAGTTTTATCACTTCACTTTTAAAAAACATCTATAGCGGTAGCATTAATACGAAGCTGCGCATCAAAAAACCCTTCGGCTCTGGGTACATTCATAATGTATTCAATTCGAACCAAGATGTCAGGAACACCAAGCAGTCACAAATATACAGATTATCAAAAATTTTGCAATTAGAAATGACCCCTAAGATTTCCGTCCAATCAGAGAAACCGGTATTCATTACATAAGTTTCTTGATGCATCAATGATGTATAACAAATTTTACATCGAGCATTTTAACGGTATCAGAGATAGAGATCATTAATGATTTCGCATAAATTAAAGATGGCCACCCATCCTTCCCGCCACTCAGAGGAACTGATGTGGTTATTCATTGAAAGTCTCTTGATACATTGATGCTGTATACCAAGTTTCGTATAGAACACTGAAATGGTATCAGAGATATAAATCATTAAAGATTTTGCATAAATTAAAGATGGCCACCAAGGTTTCCGCTCAATCAGAGAAACCAGAACTGTCATTTGTCGTAAGTCTCTTGATGCATCGATGATGTATACCAAATATTACATCGAGCACTTGAACAGTATCAGAGAACGAGATCATTAATAATTTTGCATAAATTAAAGATGGCCGCCCATCCTTCCCCCCACTCAGAGGAACTGATGTGGTTATTCATTGCAAGTCAGTTGATACATCGATGCTGTATACCAAGTTTGGTATAGAACACTTAAATTGGATCAGAGATATATATCATTAAAGTTTTTGCATAAATTAAAGATGGCCGCCAAGGTTTCGGTCAATCAGGTCCTGATTCAAAGTATCTGGATGTATCGATGATGTATACCAACTTTCATATAAAACAACTGAACGGTAACAGAGATATGTATCATTATCGATTTCGCATAAATTAAAGATGGCCTCCAGGATTTCCAGCTAATCAGAAAAGCCGGTTTGGTAATTCATTGAAAGTTGCTTGATGTATCGATGATGTATACCAACTTTCGTATTGAACAGTTGAATGGTTTCCGAGATATGGATCATTATCCATTTCGCATAAAATTAAAGATGGCCGCCAAAGTTTTCACCCAATCAGGTCTCAATTCAATAGGCTTCTGGTCCTTGACTAGGTAAATAAGCATACCAAATTTGGAATTCTTCAGTGGAACCGTTCTCCGGCTATCTCGCTCACGTACGGACGTACAAGACGACAACAATACCCCATTGCCAAAATTGGCCGAGGGGTAAAAAGCTGAACTAAAAATTAAATGTTTTAAATAGAAGAAATACTTTTCTGTTAAAATCGATTCCCTTCAATATTTGTCCGATTTAGTATGTTCAAGTCTCTGGGTGGCTACATAGTAGTCATGATGGTTGAGTTTCTGTGACATTTCATCGAGTAGCACTGACATTCATTGTCTTCTCATGGTCACAACAGTAGCCAAATTGTCTTCTCATGGTCACAACAGTAGCCAAATTGTCTTCTCATGGTCACAACAGTAGCCAAATTGTCTTCTCATGGTCACAACAGTACCCAAATTGTCTTCTCATGGTCACAACAGTAGCCAAATTGTCTTCTCATGGTCACAACAGTAGCCAAATTGTCTTCTCATGGTCACAACAGTAGCCAAATTGTCTTCTCATGGTCACAACAGTAGCCAAATTGTCTTCTCATGGTCACAACAGTAGCCAAATTGTCTTTGACATATGCCCACACAACAAACAAATTATACTTTTGGAGTGTAACAATAAACATGATAAATTCTCGTGTGGTGGGACTACTTATTCTGGCCCTCATGTTTATAAAGTCTCTAGTGTTCTTTCTGTTGACCATGGCCAAGTATACTTGGTCCAGTTTCTGATAGCATAATAGCTTTAATTCGGAATTTGATAGTCCAAAAAACTTTTCTTTAGCTTATTAAATTCACTTCTAAAGTGCCAACGGCATTTCAGACATAGTGAAAATTGCGTGTTCTCGCGACGTGGCCTGAAACGTGGTACGCCTAGGCTATCATCGCTGTCATCAGAATCACGTTCATCTATATCATCAGCATCCATGAACTCTCGCCTTGCTTCGTGCCCCTGCCGCTTGCATGTATTCTCCAGGTTGAAGAGCTTATACGATGGCAACACCAGAGTCTTATCAACATGTTGAATCTTACTCTCCAGGAGCTTGTCGAGGACAGCCCGACTTAAAAGCTTGTAATGTCTGGTGGCTTTCAGTTTGACAATGGCTATATTGCGAATGGACGCGAGACAGGCCTTATGGAGTTCTGTAAGACGATAAAGCTCGGCCAGGTAGAGATATTCCATGACAGAGTTGTGGGTGAGATTATCCTTCTGTACGTTGAGTACTAAGTGTTCCTCACATTGATCCTTTAACCATTTCACCTGGTACTCATCAGTCAGGGGCAGGATTTTCTTCACACTACGATCTACAAATACAAGATAGTCAGACATTACAAACCCTGCTCATCTGGGGTATGCAACAGAGGCTGAAATGGTTTTATAAAACTGTCTGATGTGACAGGTAAGAACAACAGGCCTCGAAAATTGGTTCATTGACGTAACCGAAAAATCGGTTATGGTAATTTGGTCTTACGTAACCTATTGTTCGGTTACGATGTTAATTTTTACGTAATTATAACAGTGCGTCGTCAACCAGTACCGTACAACTCAACTCGGGAGTAATAGAAGACTGTGCACAGCACGTGGTCAACGACTGAACAGACAAATGAGTTAACATACGGGAATATGGGATTGCACACGTAGATCACTTCCACCATTCATGATTGGCTATTGTGACTCTGGCTGTATAATTCATTCACCATTTCCTTCTCATTCCATTAAAATCCCGATCGAAAAGTCTGAAAAGTTGAACACACCGCCTGCAATTTGGAGATGGCGGAAGTGACGAGTGTTAACCGCAAGCTCCGCGTTCCGAGATAATTCCTCCGCGAGGAGCTCCGCATGCCACCTCTGCTGCTAGCTCCGTGCAGTCTCCGAGCTTCCCACGGAGCAACAACCTCGGAGCGAGGAGGCTTGCGGGTAACTCTTACATTCCAACTCGTTCAACTTTGATAATGCTGTTTCCTGGCCGCTATTGGTTTATTACGCCTGCCCTGAACCGAGGATAGTCAAAACACTCTGCAAGCTGACAGACCGAGACACACGCCTGCCACATGGCAGTCTACAAATTCGATACAGACAGGGTCGAGTTTGCGACTTGGTTTCGCTTTTAAAACATGCTGAAAGACACACATCATGTGGTTTAAGTTTGCACAGTAGAGAGAGAAGAGGTTGGGACTTTTGTTATCAGAACATATGTTCAAGAAGCGCATTCACTTAACCGATTTTCCGTTCTCTCCATTTCAGATTTGCGTAACCGACACGCGAACGATCGTTTTGTTCGCGCCAAATTTCGAGGCCTGGAACAATTTCTTCCAGTCTCCTCCCAACAATAGCTTGGATGTGCTAATGATACAAAATAATATTGCTGCTTTTGTATTTTGTAA
The DNA here is from genome assembly GCA_036873755.1 of Hanleya hanleyi. Taxonomy (NCBI): domain Eukaryota; kingdom Metazoa; phylum Mollusca; class Polyplacophora; order Lepidopleurida; family Hanleyidae; genus Hanleya; species Hanleya hanleyi. The sequence goes on from JAVTVY010006310.1 coordinate 8,556, forward strand.
TGTTACATAAATATGCAAGATAAAAATCGACCATAGAGGTCCACATCCCCCGCAGCAGCAGCACCAGTTGTGGTGGATTGCCTGGTGCTGCTGTCGATTTTTTTTGTCCTCCGCCACGAAGTGGTGGGAGGACTTGGAAATGATAGCCGTCCGTCCTTCCGTCCGTCCTTCCGTCCGTCCCACATCTTGTGAACGCGATATCTTGAGAACAATTCGACCAATCGACTTCAAACTTAAGATGCTTCACATCAGTTAGACGGCCATTGGTATTGATTTTCACTGAGGTACGTATTCCAAGATGGCCGCCATCGACCATATTGGATTCTGTCCGTCCCACATCTTGTGAACGCGATATCTTAAGAACAATTTGACCGATTGACTTCAAACTTGAGAAGGTGCTTCACATCAGTTAGACGGCCAATGGTATTGATTTTCACTGAAGTACGTAATCCAAGATGGCCGCCATCGACCATATTGGATTCTGTTCGTCCCACATCTTGTGAACGCGATATCTCAAGAACATTTCCACCAATCAACTTCAAGCTTGGGAATGTTCTTCACATCAGTCAGACGGCCATTGGCAGTACCTAAATTAACCGAGGAGAGCTAATACGAGAGCTGAAAATCGCTCTCCCAAATTTCGTTAGGGGAGTGATTTTGTTTTAATTGTTTAACCTACCATATTATATTTTTGATTAAATTATTTTATTTTTCAATTTATTTTCAAACGAAAAATTAATGAAAATAAATTATTCTATTTCAATTTAAACAAGTCAATATCAAAAGTGATGAAGATTTCAACAGTCACCAGTGGGTAGTACGGCCGTACGTACCAGAAGATTGAGCAAGCTCACTCTGCATATAATACTCGTCGGAACCAACCATGCGCGAAGAGCAGTGTTCGTGGAGGTTCTCGAAAATAATCGGCTGATAGTATAAAGTGAACGAGAAGAATGTTTGGCGAATGATCAGACGAGTCCCAGTTTAATATTGCCCAAGAGTATTGACATCCTACTGACTACAGGCTCTGTGTGCTGATAATGATGTGTAAATCATCTACCTTTCTTAGAAAACTTCGTCAACTGCTTCAATTTGTTCAAGGAAGATTTGCTGCAGTTACCGCCGTTGTTGTCAGCTCTCCGCGCACGTGGCAAATATTGCACGATCCCATGCTAGGAATAGCCTGTGCAAGAGACTACCGATTGTCAAACAAGCGAAGAAATTATGGCCGCGCTGGAATTGACGGCGATGGTTTATTCTCACAGTGATTTTCAGTGTGGAAGAGTTCGCGAAATTAACACCAACTGTCCGTACATTTAATAATAAGGCCGTTAGCAGACACAGCCTACTTATTTCTATATTTAATCTGCTGAATCTAGGTGCGCGGAAAACAGTGTACCTTGGATATGATTTAGGTGAGCGATGGTGCGCGAGAGCGATCGCTCACCTCCAAACGCAAGGACTGCATTGGTATTGATTTTCACTGAGGTACGTAATCCAAGATGGCTGCCATTGACCATATTGGATTCCCTCCGTCCCAGATCTTGTGAACGCGATATCTCGAGAACAATTCAACTAATCGACTTCAAACTTGGGAAGGTTCTTCACTTCAGTTAGACGGCCATTGGTATTTATTTTCACTGAGGTACGTAATCCAAGATGGCTGCCATTGACCATATTGGATTCTGTCCATTGCACATCATGTGAACGCGAGATCTCGACAACAGTTTGACCAATCCACTTCAAACTTGAGAATGTGCTTCGCATCAGTTAAACGGCCATTGGTTTTTATTTTCACTGAGATACGTAATCCAAGATGGCTGCCATGGATCATATTGGATTCACTCCGTTCCACATCTTGTTAACACGATATCTCAAAAACAAATCAACCAATCGATTTCAAACTAGGGAAGGTTTTTCACATCAGTTAGACGATTTATAAACCTCACCATCCACAAATCCATATACAACTACAGACTTACATTCCAGTGTTACACTACCCATTACTGCTTCCCAAACCTCCTCAAATTGTCTCAACAATTCCAGATGAACGTCTCTTTCCACATACACATATCAACTTTCCAAGTTATATTTAAGGAGATATTGGAAGCGTATATGCTGTATGCTCTCAAACAGGCTACTTGGCGGAGGACCTGCTAGCTACTCAGCTTGTTGGTCTTTAATATCCCATATCATTGATTTTGGAAATGGAGATATATCTGATGAGCCATGCATCTGACAGAAACCAGTTCAAAAACGAATAATTTGGAGTGGAATGTTAAAGTGCAGATAATTATACAAACTAAGATTTGCAATATAGTTAGTTATAACTGTTAATGACGTTAGCAGGGAAAAACTGATTACAGGGATAAAAGTGATTATGTTCCAAGAAGGCTGATGGCGGCCATCTTGGATTATACAGGTAACTGAAAAACAATCCCAACCGTCCTCTCATGACATCCATGTCAAAAAACTCTCCAAGTTTGAAGTCAGTCGGTTCAATAGTTATCGAGTTATTGGTCGGACAAGAAATGTGTAAAGATACAACTGCTGAAATCCAAGATGGTGGATTGCGGCCATCGTGAGTTACGCAGGTAACTGAAAAGCAATCCCAACCGTCCTCTCACTGATGTCAAGATACTCTGCAAGTTTGAAGTCGATCGATTTAATGGTTCTCGAGTTATTGATCGGATAAGAAATGTGTAATGGAATTACGGGCGCCCAGGGTGTCTAAGTCCCCCCGCGCAATGTGGCAGGGACAAAAAAAGTCTTCCAGTACATTAGTATGTAGTATTAGTATTATTTTCTGTATAATTCTGTACATTAATTAATCTGTTGACAGTTTCCTGAATTCCATTCAATAGTTTTTGAGAAAAACTGTGAATTACATTGTAGCTTGAAAAATTTATTTTGAAATTTAGAAATTTATTTTGGCTACCTATCACTTAAGAGTCAGATAAGTTATTTTTCTACCAGTCTTATGCAAGAAGTACCTGCTCTGGACAGTTGTTAATTTTGACCCCTGTACAAGTATTTACGAGGGCTGAGATGGGCCAAAACAATGGAAATACATGTACTCATGAGATTCACCCAGTACGTAGTGATTTTGCTGCTTGTGATGCAGACAAACACTTACAGATTGAAAACAATATCCTCACCACCCCAAATTCACAGGAAGCTAATGCATGGCTGAATCAACAAGATTGTGAATCCCAGCAGCCTCCAATCTGATTAAAACGCAGACATAATAACCGCTCCTCTATCAGACATGTCGCTAAGTACGATCTGGGACAGTCTTCAACAAGTGAATAGGTGCCTATCCAATTAGTTCTGTAGTGAACAGAAAAATCCAACCCAGGCGGCTGACGAAGTTATTGCTCTCGAAGAGCAATCATCGAACATTATTATTTGCTCGGATAGGCACCTATTCGCCCATTGAAGTTGGACTGTGATCGGTCGCCAGTCTGACATGTGCGACAGATTTAAGATACTGATACTGATATTTTATTTCACGTATGAGCACATGAAATACAAACAAGTCAATGAATTAACAATATTGAACAATAATATGTTATTGTGTGGCAGTGGGTGAGGTGGATAAGAGATGTCGATGCTCTTCCAACATCTCGTACAGAAACTGTCCAACGAGTGGTGCAATCGCACTCGGGCAATCGAGTATCAAAAAAAATTGCTCTAGTTCTGTCATAAAGGTCGTTTCGGGGTGTGCCTGTATCAGTTTCTCCAATAAGAGGCTTCGGAGACGTTTTAGTTAGGGCATTTCATGATAAAATGAAATTCATCTTCCGCTGATATGTTACATAATCTACAGATTCTGTCGCTTCTGTCTATATAGTTATTTTTATTTCTGTATCGACCAGTCTCAATTTCCAAACGATGTGCACAAATTCTCAATTTGCACACTGCCCGTCTATAATGCGAGTTGTTCAGTATAAGCAGATAATCAGCCATTCTGTAATCACTAGCATCCTTTAAGTGTTTGTAGTAGAACAGTTTTTCTGACGTTTTTAACTTTTCATTGAAGTATGTAACATAATTTCTTTTAAATTGTTCCTTTACGTCCTGAAAGTATTTTTTACTGGAGGTATTAGAGATATTACAGATATCGCTTTTGTTTAAGACATTATAGGCATAGTTATGCCAACCAATGTTTATATCGTATAATGATTTACTACATTGAATTGGGTCGTGTAAAAGGGGTCTGTCTGCTGGTATGTTTTCTAAATAATGAGCATACTTTACGACAATGTGGTTTATATCTACTATAATGGGGAAGCGACCTAATTCTGCTTTACATGCGATGTTGACAGTTTTTACTAACTTGCAAGTTCATTTTGCAAAATTTGTTATAGTCGTTCAAATGGTTCTGTTTCACAAACTTCCGTAAATGAGTTTATGTCATGATTTTTTAGTTTTCCGTAGAGTTCCGAACCCCATATTTCTGAATTGTATAGTGCAATAGGTTTAATCAGTGTTTCAAAAAGTTGGTTATATATAATTGGTGGTGGATTGGTTCCAGATAGTGCTCTATGTATTTTGAACAAAGCCTTACTAGCTTTCTGTTGAAGGTCTTCTTTGGCAAGCGTAAATTTACCGCGTGAATTAATTATACAGCCTAGATAAATGTAGTTGTCTGTGGTGCACAGGATGTGTCCCTCACAAGTGAATATTGGCGGAGTATGTCTCAGAGCGCGTTTGCTTATTACAATGCATTTAGTTTTCCCAACGTTGATTTGTAGATGCCAAGTTTTGCAATATAAGGCTAATTTATCTAGACAATGTTGCAATCCTTTCGGGCTTTCAGACATAATCAATAGGTAATCTGCCCACAGCAAAGTTCTTAAATGTTGTTTTATCTTGGGAGTTGTCTCCCCTTGATGAAATTCTGATAATACAGATGTGGGGGTGGGGATTTCAGGGGGAGGGGATTTCAGGGGGAGGGGTTTCTAGCGAAAGCTTTTTTCATGGTTTGTCATGAAGTTAGTTTCTGTCTGAGGAATTGACAGACTGATAGACTATCCCAGATCTTAATTAGCGACATGTCCGATAGAGGAGCGGTTATTAAGTCTGAGTTTTAATCAGATAGAGCAGCCTCCGGCTTCTCAGTCCATGTAACATGAACAGATGAATTTCCAACCAGCCAAAGTTGGGAGTATTTTGCCAAAACCCAACAGTTGACTCGACCAAAGTGTTGAGCATAGTGACTAATAACAGTGTGAGCGAATTACATGTAGGGTTCAATGTCGCGTTCAGCAATATTTAAGCCATTATAGCGGCAGTATAACTACGATATGATTCAGCTGGACATGTGTGACTATCCATGTAGTCATCATGTAGAGGAAATTAATCTTCCCCTCATGGTAACAGACTTGGTACAGAACTCCTGCTGCTCACCCACTTGCAGGCCACTCTGATAATAAAATTGTTGCACTACCATAGTATGATGACGTCCGGCCATTGCCATTGTGATGCCACCTTTGCTGGATTATTAGGATTCTGGACATTTCGATGATACACCAATTGTAACTGATGGCTTTTTGGCAAATAGTCCTAGTCCGGCGAATTTGAAACAATTCCTCAGACAGAAACTAACTTCACCATGACAAACCATGAAAAAAGCTTTCGCTAGAAACCCCCCCCCATCTATATTATCAGAATTTCATCAAGGGGAGACAACTCCCAAGATAAAACAACATTTAAGAAACAGGGAGATAACTCAACTAGTGATGTCCCATGGAGATGGGTACTGTTGTAGTTATCGTGGTAGTTCACTCAATATACAGGAGATCTTTGATATAAATTAGGATCCTAATTCTTAGTGTCTTCTTTTACATGGCTTCTATCACCCACCCCCATGATGTACAAGGTCAGCCCACATAATTTGAAAAACTTCACATATTAAAATGATTTCTATTTAGGGCTGCAGAAAAAAATACATAGGATGGGCGGAGGGGGGGAGGGGGCGCGATTTCTCATTTCAATGGTATATATGTGGTTGGTGGTGTACCGGGATTTAACATTAGAGAGACAGGATAAATGGTATATGGGTCGTGTCAGAAAAAGTATTCTTCTCCCAATCCCATGTACCTTTTCCTGAAACAGCCCTTGACACCATGTTAAATACTGCTGAGGTGAACTGATTATTCCACGAAATTTACCTCGGCAATTGCTGACTGGCTGCCGTGGTGAATTGAGAAGGCAGTGTTTTCTGGAACAGCTATTAATAAGTACCTGTTAGTTTCTTCCCACATGTGGGATACAGCCACTTTAAGAACTCCAAGACATCATCGTAGTTCTTCTCGGGTAGTTTCACTTTCGAGTCCAGATGCTCTCGAAAGTTTTCGCTGAACATGGCCTTGAAGACTGGAGATGCCATGGATAAAATATAGCGGTGTGCAGGGATGGATTTCCCATCCACAATCAAAGTGACATCTGAATTCTCCATCGGCAATCCATCTGAAATGAAAAGTTGTGTAGATGACACATGTATGTACCTGGGGCTGGGCATGTACTCAATACAGCAGAGATCAGATTCACCTGGCATGAAAAAAAATGGCAGATTTTCATAAAATTGTACATATCAGTTGCATGTACTTGTATGGTTAATTAAAACTTGCCAATAAATCTGGAAAACTCCAATCATTGATACAGGTAAAATTAACATGGGTACTTAAGTATAGCTTGATAAGAATTGATGAAGACAGTTTGCTCATGTGCTGGTAAGCATAGTAAGGGATGATTAATATATTATGTACAGCTTTTCCCCTCAAATTTTAGACCCCCATCCCCTGGCCTTCACATCACACTTTTTATTTTCACAGAGATGGGCCATGTCTCAAACAACAGACAAGAAAATATCCCCTACCCACAACCTCATTTTGTTTCCAGTCACATTATTGGTTTGGTAATTGATTCTATTCACTTTACTGGTGGTATGGAAATTGAGAGGATTTAGTACAACTGAAACATCCTACACATTTTAAAATGATTTCATGTTTTAGAGAACTCATTCAGGCCCATTGAATCAAAGTTTTTATATAGGCATCATGTTCAGCCATTCGGCACATCTCATCCCTGTCACATAGCTCTATTGAAGTACTTTCACCCCCACTTTAAAACATGCATTACATGTATTTGAAGGGTATTGAGGGATAGACATGATTATTATGTTTGTTAGTTATATTTCCATGATCCAAACCTGTATATTCTGCTACATGTTTTTGTTGAACTATTGATGAGGGCCACAAGGAAAAACAGATTCTTGTTGAAACTGATTGTGTATTACCCTCTTGAAATAAAGATATTATTATTATTATAAGCCTACATATGCAACTGATGCATTTAGACAGAATCTTAGATTACAGGCTCAAAAATGTATAATACATGTACAGGGCTCGAAATTGCCACAAGCCCGGCAGCCCGTGGCTGGTGAATTTAGAACTTGTCTGGTTGAATATAGTTCTATTATAAGCTAGCTAACCAGCCCGACTGGCTGGTTATAATTAAAGAATTTCACCTTTGTATAATGAACACAGAGATTGCTCAATTGTATGCCCCCCATTCCGCTTTAATCTGACACTGCCCCACCATTGTGCTGTTCTGTATTGGTCTGTGGAGACCTAATTTGGATAATTATAAAAATCCTGTTTCAGTCACTTTTTCCGGCATGCCTCACATAATACATATTCCAAGTATTGACCAACAAGTACCAATACAATGTTTTGATTCAAGATGGTCGCCCGGGTGCTTTCGCCAAATCCAAAAATGTGACCTGGTTATGAGACCTACATTCCATTTTCCCAGTCCAAACCTGGACAAATAAATATATCCCATTCACTTAGGTTTGATGACCAAAGGGCCATAACTCTTGAAAATATAACCGAAAGCAGAGAAACGTCACGCTGCACAACTATGGGGCATTGACCACATACCATGCAAATTCCATACTTGTCCATACAATATTAACCGAGATACAGCCCGGACAAGTCCCAACTCACACAGATTTGAAGAACAAAAGGGCCATAACTCTTGAAAATATACGCGAAACGCGGAGAAACTTCACGCTGCACATCCACAGGGCACTGACCACATATCCTACAAATTCCATACTTGTCCATACAATATTAACTGAGATCCAGCCCGGACAAGTCCCAATTCACAAAGACTTGATGAACAAAGGGCCATAACTCTTGAAAATATTCGCAAAACGCGGAGAAACTTCACGCTGCACAACTACAGGGCACTGACCACATATCACACAAATTTCATACTTGTCCACAATATTAACCAAGATCCAGCCCGGACAAGTCCCATTCACAGAGATTTCAGAAAAAGGGCCATAACTCTTGAAAATTATACCGGAACTCGAAAAAAACTCTACGCTGCACAACTACGAGGCACTGGGCACATTCCATGCAAGTTTCAATCCTGTCCATCAAATATTAACTGAGATATCGCGCGGACAAGAAATTCGAACGGACAGACGGACGGACAAAGCGATCGCTATATGCCCCCCCATTAATTAGAGGGGGGGGGGGCATAAATATACCAGCCCGATGATCTGGTAAAGTTTTATGGTAAATTCATGCCCTGATGTAGACAAAAACTCACACAGAAGTAATTAGTGTTTACCTATACATGTACACATACAATGGTATTGACAAGGAGTGTGTGAGTGCGTGAATAGAATTGAACATCGCCTTCAACAAAATTTCAGCTATATCATGATGAATCAACTATTAAAGCACCACCCAGCCCAGCTGTGTTCCTGCCACTTCAAAGAAGAAATCTTTGAATGAATGAATGAATGAATTTTATTCACCAATAATATATGGGTATAATAACATGTAGGTTGACAAAATAATGGCGGGAATTAAAGCCCCAGGGGGCTTGTTCTATCCCAGTTAGGAATATAATTATAAGTATCTGAATATAGGGAGAATGCGAACGGTGAATAAAAAAAAAAACTTTAAAACTTTGGGCATACAATCTAAAAATTATCATCGAGAAACGGGTAAAACTTCGAGTAAATAGGATTTAAGCTTAGACCTGAATAGTGATGAAGATTTTATGGTTTTGAGAACTGAGGGTAACTTGTTCCATTCCCGTGGCCCCGTGACTCCAATTGTATAATACGAAAGATTAGAGGAATAGAAAGGTCTATATAAATTTACTTCTTGGTTCCTTGTGGGATAGCGGTGTACTTCAGACAGTTTTGTAAAATAGTTACGGAAAAGAACCGGCATTGTTTCAGGGTGATACAAAAACTTTTGAACCAGGTTTAAACAGGAATATAAATTCAGATCGTGCAGAGGGGTGATTTTTAGATGAAGCAGCATGGAACCAGACACTCTCCATCCACCCTATATAACACAGCGGACAGCGCACAGGACACAGACAGGATGCTTACATGGTGTAATAAAGACAAGTGATATTACAGTGCTAAACATCACATTATCGAGTTGAAGGGGACTTACTTCTCATCCTGTCCTTAGGTACTGCGCTGGACGGCTGACCAGGACCTTTATTACTGGAAAACGTCACACTAATTTCAGAATTGACAAATTGTTTTTGTAAAGTGCATAATACAAACAGGTACATAATCATACCTAAAGATTATCATGACAAATAGGTGACTTGTCAGTCTTTTGGCAATTTTTCCCCCAATTGTTTGAAGTAAGGCACTTAAAATTCACCTTGCACTTGTAATGAATGATCCAGACATGACGAGTATATGTAAGAAAATTATAATTATAGATAATTATAATCTTTTAAATTTATTTTGTATTATGTCAATCGGGCTCAACACAGTAAAGTATTAGAACCCATCTACGAGTCAAATTAATCTACAAGTGTCGAACGATTATGGACCATTCTTTTTCACCATGTATAGTTAGAGTGACAATAAGGGATCGTCTTTCACATAAAGTATTTAGCTCTGGTTCTGCTTGGAGGTTCCACGCTCAGTTGGTCTCTTTTTAGGATAACATACCCTCTTTAATAGTAAGCTGAAACTAAGCCTTCTAGTTTCAATAACAATATAGTTTCCTGCAATTGACTGAATCAGACAGTAACAATCAATTTTGATAGTAGTGGATCACGCCATCTGGATCTGGTTATTTATAACCACAAAAGGAATATATTTCGGGTTCGGGGTCGTCTCAACATAGCCCCCCATCCCTTGCCCCCACCCCCTCTCTAGTACAAATGTTCAACTATCCGGAATGGTTTGTATTCATGCTGTAATTTTCTTATATTCAACCCGACATACAATAATTAACAGGCTCATGAAATGGTCCAGCATCTCGATTCTCTCCCCTTATTCATGGCACACAATATGATTGACTTTCCTCCAAAAATAAATCAACAACTTTGACAGTTCAGTTGTTAAAATCTTTCAGTGAATAATGCCCGTAATGTTACAATAAATATTAATATCACAACAAATATTCAACAACTCGTTTGCAAGATTGCCCTTGTATGCTGCTTGGCAGTCTACCACCGGTGCTATGGAGGATGAATTTCCAGAAGTGTTTGGGACTTCTGAGATCAGTTGCTTCATTGTTTCCATTTTGAAACATTGTACCAATTTTACACCAGGTGTTAGCGTTACTCAAGGGATCAACTGTCCAGTCTGTCACAGATTTAGTTTTTGTATAAATCATACTTGAAAATATGCAACAAAAATACTGAAATTCCTTTCCTTTGTTTGGAAAAATATGTCCACTGTTCTTGAAATGAAAAAGCTGTTTTCCAACATACAAAATATTTTTGCATCGATTATTATTTCTGTACTTCTTAAAAATATCTTACTTTAGTGACAAAACAGAGAATAAAATTTATATATTTGAGCAATGTGTGTTTTCTTATGTAACACGTCAAAAGTAATTTATGTGTAACTGTTTTTTTGTTTTTTTTATCTGTCACATGTGGCGCTATGTATAATTCAGGCCTTCAAGTGACTCCCAGTGAAAATATAGGAGAAAATATAGGGGGAAATTTGCAAAAATATAGGAGAAATATAGGAATTTTCTGAATAAAATATAAGAAAATATAGGAAATAAAGGAGTCTAAAACAGGTCTGTACTACATTGTATGTTCCAAACTTCATAGTTTTCTGGTGTTTAAAGTGACAGACTCAAATAACAGAACAGTTCACCTGAAAGACCATCACTATGACCGCAGTCAGTGAAAGTAATTTGATAAAAGTGATCGTAAGCCCTCAAGTAAAGTTTCCATCAAATGAAAGACCATTGCAAACTGTGGGAAAATATTTATTGTAATTTTTTATGATTTTACTACACAGAGTAAACTGCAAATAAAGCATGGTATTATATGGTGGTCTGTTGCAATAGGTCCAGTGACGTCACACGGCCTAAATATATATATTTCAAATTTTGTATGCACTTTCCAATGCTTGATTCAAGCTTAAGCCTTATAAGGTGTGTATACTTTGAGTTTTAACACAGACTCACTGTTCCAATGTGAATGTTTCACCAAAATCTGGGAGATTGTAACTCAAAGTGTCAAGTCAAATGGAATCTTGAATTTAATTTCCCCGATCAAAGTATACATACATGTACCTTAAGCTTGAATCAAGCAATGGAAACTGGATATGATTGCAACAGACCACCATAGAAAACCAAGCTTTATTTGCAGTTTATTCAGTGTAATAAAATCGTAAAAAAATACAATAAATATTTTCCGACACTGTTCGCAATGGTCTTTCATTTGATGGAAACTTTACTTGAGGGCTTACGATCACTTTAATCAAATTACTTTTACTGACTGCGGTCATAGTGATAGTCTTTCAGATGAACTGTTCTGTTATTTGATTCAGCATAGAGAGATTGAAATGTTTCCATATTTGCCGAACGAAGCGAGGCGAAAAAAAAAATCTGAAAGTTCGTGGAATTTCCTCACGTCGGTTTGACTCATTAGAGAGCATTGATGAAAGTTTTCATGAGAAAAAGTCAAAATATAGGAAATATAGGAGGTTTTGAGTAAAATATAGGAAAATATAGGAATGACTCAAAAATATAGGAAAATATAGGAATTATAGGAAATATAGGAGGCACTTGAAGGCCTTATAATTTTTATCATACTAATCCACAGCAATAAATAATCTATATTTTTATCATATAGTAAGGCCTTTTTTTTTTTATTAATTGGTTTACGGATTTTTCTGGCAAAAATGTCCAGATGGAGGATGGGAAAAAATAAAAATAAAATCAAGCCTCCACACTTTATTTATTTTTACTTTCTGACAAACTTCTTAGACACGAGAGGGCGGTCAAAAAAAAAATGATATGTCAAATCCAGGTAATAGCCAGTGTAATAATTACAAGACATTTACCAAAAGATCAATGACGGACGTTTCCTTCAACCAAGCGACAATATCAGTCGCTTTGCGTGAAACCAACACTTGAATAGGGGTGTTGACAGGACAAGTCATGTTTCCTGCTGTTATTTTGGACAGACAGGCCGGCAGATATGTCGTCAGTTGTCACTGATCTCCTTCAAGACCAAGTCCCCCACCGTCCCAGCAGTTACTGGACCGACAAAGCCCTTCAAAAGGACGGTCGCGTCCTGTCTAAGAGTCAGTGAAAACCACCGCGAAGCCGAACCCGCCATCTTGGCTTCAAACACTGCGCCGTTGAAATGATGTCATGTCTGGCCCCCGAACTACAGCCGAAGGTAACATGGAAGTCGGAAACCACCAGCACTGTAACCAAGGGAAGTAACCCGCCTCCAAGATCAAGATGTCTGCAGAGTGTGAGAGTGTTGAACTCGTGCGAACTCGAGCGTGAAGAATTTATATAAGATGTTTTACGCACAGCAAGTATTAAAATGAGACCAATATTGCGAATTTTATGTTTTTATTCTTCCGACAGAGAGGTCAGCAAATGTGACACGTCGGCGGATACGACAGAAATAAAAAAAAAATCGAAAATCCAATTTTATTTTTATTTCACTTTTGGCAAAATGAAGGTCGGCGGATCCGTAAACCAATCAATAAAAAAAAAAGGCCTAAGTGAACGTATAACAGTATTTTCATTATTTTGGGATAACACTATCTTAGAATAGCACAAATTCTAGTGCTGAAAAATTGGGTTTCGAACCAGCGACCCCCGACCGAGCCTTTCTGAATAAAATATAAGAAAATATAGGAAATAAAGGAGTCTAAAACAGGTCTGTACTACATTGTATGTTCCAAACTTCATAGTTTTCTGGTGTTTAAAGTGACAGACTCAAATAACAGAACAGTTCACCTGAAAGACCATCACTATCTATGACCGCAGTCAGTGAAAGTAATTTGATAAAAGTGATCGTAAGCCCTCAAGTAAAGTTTCCATCAAATGAAAGACCATTGCAAACTGTGGGAAAATATTTATTGTAATTTTTTATGATTTTACTACACAGAGTAAACTGCAAATAAAGCATGGTATTATATGGTGGTCTGTTGCAATAGGTCCAGTGACGTCACACGGCCTAAATATATATATTTCAAATTTTGTATGCACTTTCCAATGCTTGATTCAAGCTTAAGCCTTATAAGGTGTGTATACTTTGAGTTTTAACACAGACTCACTGTTCCAATGTGAATGTTTCACCAAAATCTGGGAGATTGTAACTCAAAGTGTCAAGTCAAATGGAATCTTGAATTTAATTTCCCCGATCAAAGTATACATACATGTACCTTAAGCTTGAATCAAGCAATGGAAACTGGATATGATTGCAACAGACCACCATAGAAAACCAAGCTTTATTTGCAGTTTATTCAGTGTAATAAAATCGTAAAAAAATACAATAAATATTTTCCGACACTGTTCGCAATGGTCTTTCATTTGATGGAAACTTTACTTGAGGGCTTACGATCACTTTAATCAAATTACTTTTACTGACTGCGGTCATAGTGATAGTCTTTCAGATGAACTGTTCTGTTATTTGATTCAGCATAGAGAGATTGAAATGTTTCCATATTTGCCGAACGAAGCGAGGCGAAAAAAAAAATCTGAAAGTTCGTGGAATTTCCTCACGTCGGTTTGACTCATTAGAGAGCATTGATGAAAGTTTTCATGAGAAAAAGTCAAAATATAGGAAATATAGGAGGTTTTGAGAAAAATATAGGAAAATATAGGAATTATAGGAAATATAGGAGGCACTTGAAGGCCTGATAATTTTTATCATACTAATCCACAACAATAAATAATCTATATTTTTATCATATAGTAAGGCCTTTTTTTTTTTATTAATTGGTTTACGGATTTTTCTGGCAAAAATGTCCAGATGGAGGATGGGAAAAAATAAAAATAAAATCAAGCCTCCACACTTTATTTATTTTTACTTTCTGACAAACTTCTTAGACACGAGAGGGCGGTCAAAAAAAAAATGATATGTCAAATCCAGGTAATAGCCAGTGTAATAATTACAAGACATTTACCAAAAGATCAATGACGGACGTTTCCTTCAACCAAGCGACAATATCAGTCGCTTTGCGTGAAACCAACACTTGAATAGGGGTGTTGACAGGACAAGTCATGTTTCCTGCTGTTATTTTGGACAGACAGGCCGGCAGATATGTCGTCAGTTGTCACTGATCTCCTTCAAGACCAAGTCCCCCACCGTCCCAGCAGTTACTGGACCGACAAAGCCCTTCAAAAGGACGGTCGCGTCCTGTCTAAGAGTCAGTGAAAACCACCGCGAGGCCGAACCCGCCATCTTGGCTTCAAACACTGCGCCGTTGAAATGATGTCATGTCTGGCCCCCGAACTACAGCCGAAGGTAACATGGAAGTCGGAAACCACCACCACTGTAACCAAGGGAAGTAACCCGCCTCCAAGATCAAGATGTCTGCAGAGTGTGAGAGTGTTGAACTCGTGCGAACTCGAGCGTGAAGAATTTATATAAGATGTTTTACGCACAGCAAGTATTAAAATGAGACCAATATTGCGAATTTTATGTTTTTATTCTTCCGACAGAGAGGTCAGCAAATGTGACACGTCGGCGGATACGACAGAAATAAAAAAAAAATCGAAAATCCAATTTTATTTTTATTTCACTTTTGGCAAAATGAAGGTCGGCGGATCCGTAAACCAATCAATAAAAAAAAAAAGGCCTAAGTGAACGTATAACAGTATTTTCATTATTTTGGGATAACACTATCTTAGAATAGCACAAATTCTAGTGCTGAAAAATTGGGTTTCGAACCAGCGACCCCCGACCGAGCCAGTAGCCAGCGACTCTGGGGTCGCTGGTTCGACACCCCCACGGAACTCGGCACTAGAATTTGTGCTATTCTAAGATAGTATTATGCCAAAATAACAAAAATACTGAACTTAATAAATAATCTATCTATCTAGTACCTGAAAATATCAACCAAAACATGGTCAATATTAATTGTTCATTTCATACTTAGAACTGTATTTCTCAGGCATGTCAATTTTCAGGTGAATTTGACCTAAATAGGACTCCTATTGTATTGCTTGACACTTGTATATCAATTCGATACTGCAAATTTGGGGTTATTTTTCAATATTTTTCAGACTCTGGGTCCACATGGATGACAGAAGGACACAAACACACACAAATGAAATAAAATAAATAAAAATAACCAATTACAGGCCTGCAAGTGGCTCACAGTGAAAATATAGGAGAAAATATAGGAGGAAACTTGCCAAAATATAGAAATTTTCTTAATAAAATATAGGAAATAAAGCAGTGTAATACAGGTCACTACAAGATTGTATATTCCAAACTTGTTAGTTTCTGGTGTTTAATGAAATTATTTCCACTGAATGCAGTTACAGTGCGAAGTGATTAAGAAGACCTGTCCTGCTTGTTGGTTCAAGAAAGAGAGATTTAAATGTTTAAATATTTGCCGATCGAAGTGAGGCAAATTTTTTCTTCTGAAATGTATTTCTTCATGCCAATTTGACGCATTTCAGAGCATTGGTGAAAGTTTTCATGAGAAAAAGTAAAAATTTAGGAAATATAGGAGGTTTTGAGTGAAATATAGGAAAATATAGGAATGACTAAAAAATATAGGAAAATATAGGAGGCACTTGAAGACCTGCAACAACAACAACAGCAATTAATATAATACAGGGTTACCAGATTGCCCAAAACAAATACAAATTTTTTTTTTTTTTTTTTTTATCTAATTAAATTTTTCTTCTTTCGATATCTTCCTCGTGTCTAGATTCACAAACATGATGTTAGAGACCCGTCTACTGGCCAGGCATATTCCACATTTGGACAGGCAAAAATTCGAAAATTTAACATTGGAGAGATAGGAGAAAATAGAAAGTGGACAATTAAACTTTGGGCAAGGCTTTGGTGTAAAACCTCCCATTGAAAAGGTACATGTAATATCCTGGACAGAGGACTGACAATACAACTTGCAGCAGATCCTTTGTCAATTATATTTTTCTTACACCAAATCGTTGCCAAACTTCGGCAAAATGTGATTTGGACAAGCGGTCTATGAATGATTGACAACAGGGTGAATATTGAAACATTCATAATTGCGAATAGTTTGAGCCTCCATTCGGCAAGTCCACACCTCGTCACAGACGTCACACACAGAGCTAGGCCCAGGCCCTGGGCCTACAAAACTTTAGTTCAAACTCGGCTTCGAGCGACGTTCAACTTCAAGATTGAACTAACAAATCTTGCTTCCCCCCCCCCCCACCGCTTCCCAGTGCAGTCAGTCGGACAGAAAGTTAAACCACTCTTTTGTTCTCGCTCAGGGTGGGCATCCTCAATTGCTACAGCTTTTCCTTTGGTTTACGGTTCATCAGCAGCTCAGTGGCTTGCAGTTTTGAAGTTTTCCCGCCAAAAAATGTGAACACCACAAAACAAGAAGAATGTGGACGATCAAGTGAGTTAGTGCTCAAAATCAACGCCTTAGGTCGATGGTTTGTATAATTTATATGCTTAAGTTTTTCAATTTAACAAAACCACTCAGTTACTGTAAATAAATTAATATTTTGTTTTTAGCCACCGCATGACCGCACTTACCCATTGTCAAGCTCTACCAGGCATCCATTACGTTCTGCTTTGCGCCTCTCCATGTAGCGCTGTAAGGGTCTCACGGACTGTGCCGGAGTTGACCCGAGGTCATCTGTTGCCACAGTGAACGAACATGGCGACCGTCTAACTGGGCGAATTGATATCAGTCGCTTCTCACCGATATATATTTCCGCAACATATAGTTTTACGGTAATCTGTCAAAAAGCTGCCTTCAAACTGTGTGAAACTGGCGTTTTGGCATACACTGAATAACTGTTTAGTGTATTTCGAGATAAATATACATTTTGTGATCAGTAAAACAGTCAGATAGAACAGTTCTTGGTTTTACAAGAATCCTGTAAAAAATGGCGAGACCCCTACAGGGGTAAATGCAGCGTAGCGCAAAGCACCCTGGGAGAGGATGACCCATTGTATGTTGCCATTTTGTTTTCGCGTGTGAACAGCGCCCCCTTCCGTCTGCTGTCATCTCCATCAGCCAGAACCTCGATGTTGACCAACCACCTCGCTGCATGGGGTCTAATCGCAGTGCATCCGCTTGTACTCTTGGCCCAGCTAGTCCATCTGAGATTAAGGGAGTAGAAGACGTTCATTTCTAGAGGTTGAATGGTTTTTTAATTTTTCATCAGGTTAAGAGAAGATGATCCATGAAAAAAAAAATTGAGGGGTCACCAAATGTATAGCCATTGAAAGCCATAAAACTGAATTAATAGGCCTACATAGGAAAATTTGAATTTTATCTTGCTTGATGCTGAATAAATTAAACTTCCTACGGTCAAAATTTCTCACATTGAATACATGTAATAAAATCTGTTATCAAAATTTACTTACATTCCTCTTGCCTTTACTCTACTGAGTCCCAGCTACAAACAGTTCAATTTCTAACAAATAACTGGCGCATTAACTTTTGATAACTCAAGTGATGACTTCAGTCCGCTTTGCAGGAAAGAGAAGAGGCAGATTTCACGCTTCGCTTCCGTTTTATACCCCGACTTGAACTATATTTTATTAATTTTCTTTGTTCGAGTGCAAAAGTTCCAGACACATTCTCCACTGCCATTGTTTAACTCTGAAAGTGCTGTCATCAGTTTAGGCACTGATTTTGAGCATATCACTGTCACCAATGTACTGGTGGAGTGTACTTTAGATGTCCTGCATTTCGCTATCAAATGTATGGCAGAGGTATTGGCAGCTATGCCTTTCTGATGTAATGGAGAATGTATCTGTCACTCTGTATTTTAACCCTCTTTCTACTGTTTCTGTACCAAAGTACTGAAAACTCAGTTGTGAACAAACAGGACTATCTTGGCCAATTAAAATGCCAAAATGAATATCAATATTTCTGTCAGAGTTCAGTTAAATGCTTTTCCAACTGTTTCTGGAACTTTCTTCGCATATTAGTTTCCAGCAAATTATACCAAGTGTATAGACATCTCTGATACATGGAGGGTTAATTTAACTGACATTCAACTGAACCATTCTGCACGGACACAGAGCCAGTGTTTTGTGTATATTAAGCTCTTTCTCATGCCATGACTGAACTATGGTGAGATTACCTATCATCGGCTATTGTATTCAACTGGATTTCACCATGCAATAATAACAATCGTGTCTGGAAACTGTTGTTCCAAGTCTCACTGTCATTTCAAGCATTTAAAACATTCATCATAATACTTGGCACTTCAACGACTGAACCTGTAGTTCAGTTAAATTACACATGTTACAATATATCTTAAATCATTTAACTTCCAGTCCAGTATCTCAAAATTTCAGTTCAATATTTTCACCAAATATTGCATTGAGGAAAATGAGAAATACTGGGTGAAATTTCCATGGCACTGGATTTATGATTTCGGGAAATAGGGTGAACTATTAAATGTTGAGTGAATGGGGAGGATGAGTGGCTATTGGGAGATTTAATTATGAGTGTCCATGCTGATAATTAATCAAAGAATCGATCCAAGAAGAGAGAATGAGGGGGCTTGACAGATGGAAATATTATGTGATACTTCTGTAGTTATGGGAATTAAGAGAATGTATATTGTTTAATAAGAATGCGGGGATTAAACAGTGTCTATGTGACACTGTTAAGAGGGATCATGTGTAGGGCGGGTTGGGGGAAACGGGTTGCACGGCGTGTTCGCACGACCTGTGCCCATCGCGGTGCGATGGAGTGCCCAAGTACATCCATCCATCCATCCATCCATTAACTTTCTTTTTACGCAACAGCCACAGATAAATCATTCATATATTAAAATTATGAAATTAACATTTCAATTAGTACATACATGTACATGTATAATTTCCACTCATGACACACCTCCGCTCCGGGGAGCTACTTGTCCCAAGTAGCTGTTAACCTCGGTTACGATTAAAAAGCGAGGTTATAGTCCAATGACAATTAAAGTCACTATTGGATATTGTTTCGGTGATCACCTTCTGTGAAGACACCAAAGAAATCCATTGTTCCACAATCCATGAAGGCTGAGTGCTTTGGACACATCACGTAGCAATTTCATGTTGTTAGCGTTTATCCATGTTGTTAGCGCAATCCATGTTGTTAGCGTAATGTGACCTCACATTCGGTCCTTCGCATCATGGCATGTTGAGTGATGACGACTGGAGTAGAGAAAAGTTCATCCGCGTCACATTTCACACATTTGTTGGACGACACATTTCACTATTTATTCCAAGTGGGAAAAGTTCATCCAGTTTAGCACAAGTAGTGTCTATGGAATCCCAATGTTCCTTGGATTATAGTATTGTCAATGCCTCATTGATCACAAAAAAAAACACACCTTAGTTTTCCTTCCGAATACACACGCGCACATAGATGTTAAATCATGTGGAAGTTGATTTTGATTTCTCAATGGTGTTACAATGAACATCACATGAACATTATGGAAGATATTTCAAAACTGTTTGTCTTTACTGGGACTTGTTAAAAGAAATATAAAAAATTATATATATATATATATAATTGTTGAATATATAGTAAGATTATACGATTATATATTGGGATATATGAATGCACAATTATTCGCATGCACCGACTTTCTCAATAAAGTCTGTTACCTCCTCCCAATGATCGGAACCGACGTCTACAGTTATGTCCTCCCGGAATGCCTGGAAAGGAATCAACGTCCTTTCCGATGATTATGGTGGAGGTGCCCAAGAATTTAAATTAATTTTCAAATGTGTGGGCCTTCACACATTCATTGTTAATTTTGAATCTCATTGAATCCTAAGACAATTTATCACCAAAACTCATCAAAAATACATATGTTGCTGATGCCATTGAAAGTCAATTCTGATGTTAGGCATACTGACAGCAGGAAATTCTTTACGACTAGACTATTCTGTTAATGCGACCAAGGTGACCTGTGAAGTCACAAACCATCAAAATGTACGATGCCGATCACCATACATGTTCTCACCATACTAACCTACAAGGAGGCAGGGTCTTTGCATCATAACAGGAACAGGTGCAATCCAATCATTGAAATAAGGTTATCAGCATTTATAATATATCAAATTTCATTACTTTCAAACTGAATTATGATATCCAAAAAGTACTGAAATTGGAACCCTTTAGTGGTTGGTACTGATGAGCTTCTCATCACTAGTGCATCTCAGTTTTTCTGTCAACAGGCCAAAATAATTACTAAACTTCAGCCATGCAGTAGGCTGGCTGTTTTTGGCGAATGGGTCTGAAATCTTTCAAGAATTTGTTGATCAAAGCTTGGACACAACAAATCTTATATATTCGCTTTTGATCTCTCTCCAATCTGAAAAGTAAGAAGTTATTAGTGGAACAAATGTATACAGAAATAAGTCCGCTTGTTAGCTTCCAGTCATGTCACATATTACTGTCCTAATTCAGTAGTGAACTGTCATGTGATGGCAACGTACTATGCAATTGTCAATCATTATCTCAAATACATATCAACGTGGTTATCATTTTAAGTCAATAAGTCAATCTTACTCGTCGCTATCTGGGAACAAAACAGTATGTTCCATAAATCTGTCATTGCAATACATTGTCACAAAATACATTTTAAATTCAACATGTTCCAAAAGTAATGGCATCATTAGGGTAATCCAAATTCATTCTCACTAACTTGAACACTATTTGTCAGCCACAATGATCTGGCTAACAATCTGATATATAGTTCAAACAATCTCTGAAACTTTTTATCGCTTATTATCTTGATTGTATTGAATTCCATCATTTCAACTTCATCTTAAAATTCAATTAAGTCATTGCATACATGTACATTATAGGCAGGTAGTAAATAGGTTCAATAGAAGCTAGTCTATTGCCATTGATTACTTCAGCCTTGAGAATACTCCGAGCTATGGTCTCGCGACTAGCTTTGTCATACTTCATTCAAATAGTTTACCACGTCATCGTGGGAGAGGATTTGTTTTTAGCTTAGTCAATATTGGGAATTGCCCAACAAGCTAGCTTTGCTACAAAATGATCAGTAAACTCAATACGTGACTCATTTTACAGATAAACAAAGAAGAAAATCACACTCTGTTTTGCTTGTAATCCCTAATGTGGTTGTAACGATTCCCAGGGTCATAGTTCACAAGTTCAGCGTCGACTCTAAACAGCGTGTCCTCGACCATTGGCGCACAACTCAGAAGGGTCCAGACGAGTCACTGCAGCTGATCTCGACTGGGCCATTTTTTTTGGTGGTGTGTTTACAGATTCTACTGCAAGGCACTACAAAATAAAAGTATAGTCTTGATTAGTATTTATACTTACCTCTCAAGGGTTTTTTTACCAGAAAAATCATCTGTGAACTAAACCCAATGGTTAGTCATTTCCAATAAAATTCCAATATTCTGAACATAAAACAAATCATCAATATCAAAATAGGCATGTTCAATAACTTCATAATTCAACCTATATTTCATTTCATTCAGTACTTTAAATCGTCATAATATTCACTGTTACAATTTTTCAGAAATACCTTCGGTGATATTCTCACTTAGTACTTAAATATTCATCATCGACCATGGTAATTTTTCTCAAAATATTCATCAATATGAACATGATTCAAATAACCTCGGTAATATTTTTTTATACCGGTAGGCCTACTCACAAGAACTATCAAGATCCAATATCAAATAAAAGACACAAATTAACATGCTAATAATATTAAAATAATCATCAATACCAATTAAAATAAAGGCTTTTAAAGCTCATTTTCTCCAGAGCATCATTTAAGTCTCTGAACACCAAGGATCTTCACAATGTCACAGTCTCTTATTCGTATGTCTTGGGTGTTTGTCTCAAGATTCTGACATTCTTCTTTTCAATTAACTATTTACTAAAAAAAACATGTTCCAACAGTTTAATAAACTTGATCTCTGTAAAAATATCCCTTTCCATTGGAGTCTCATTTACCCTTAAGAACATCTGTTTCCCTATTTTGATTTCTTAAGAGCTCTTGTTCATTTTGGTCACATTACAAGACTTTATCGAGTTCGTGATATCTTTATGCATCTCTGGCCAGTAAAAGTTCCATTTTACTGACAATGTCATAGCTTCTATTCCATGCTGACCTGTATTCAGGTAGTCATGGTGAGCTAGGAGGACTGCACTGACTAAGTGTCTTGGTACGACTATCTGTCGATCAAGCTTTTGTCCTGGGGGTCCCGATTTCTTCAGTCGGCGACGACCGTAGTGAAACAGTACACCATCAGTGTACTCATAATCATCTGCTTGGTACAGTAGTTTCTTGGCCACTTGACTATCATCAGGGATTCTACCTGATTGAATATAGTCAATTATTGGGGTCAAGGCCGGGTCCAAAATCTTCTCTTCTTTGAAAGTCTCAAGTGTTGGACAGCCTGGCGGTGAGGCCGCTTCAGGGCTTACAATCTCTTTTGCTGGTCTTTTTGAAGGTTTTAATTTCTTCCTCTGAATCAGCAATGCATCCAAGTAGGGTGGGACATTTGGTTGAATATCCTCTTCCTTCACAACTTCATCATACTCTCGTCGACTCAGGACATCCGCAACAATGTTCTGTTTGCCAGCAATGTGTTTGATGTCATAAGAATACGGGTTCAAGACAAATGCCCATTTGGCTATTCGGTTTGATGTAGGACGTTTGGTGAAACCCCAAATCAGTGGACTATGGTCTGTCACGATCGTGAAGTGATGATGTCTAATGAAGCCATCGAATCGCTTAATCGAGTAGAACACCGCGAGAGCCTCTTTCTCTGTAATGCCATATCTCTTCTCGCCTGGTAGCATTGATCTACCGGTATAAGAGATAACTCTTTCCACACCATCTTGAACTTGTGACAATACAGCCACAAATGCCGAATGACTGGCATCTGTGTGGATAATAAATTCAGCACCACGGCTGAAATCGGGGAAGGCCAATATTGGAGCAGTGGTCAAGGCTGTTTTGATTTGTTCAAAAGCTTCTTGACAATCTGGGGTCCACCTAAATCTGACATCTTTCTTTGTCAAATTGGTCAAAGGGGAGATGATCTGTGAGAACCCTTTTATGAACTTGCGATAATAATTTACAAGTCCAAGCAGTGATCTTAACTCTGCAACTGTTCTGGGGGTTGGGAAATCTTGTACTGCCTTGACATTTTCAGGGTCAAATTCTATGCCACGTGAGGAAATCAAGTGCCCCAGATATTTTACCTGTTTCTGGGTAAATCGGCACTTTGATGGCCTCAGCTTTAAGTCGGCAGCTCTCAGTCTATCAAAAACCTCTTCGAGATGACCCAGGTGATCTTCAAACGTTTTCGAGAAAACAACGATGCAATCTAAATACACAAGACATGACCTCCAGGTCAACCCTCTCAAGACTGAGCTCATAAGACGTACGAAGGTGACCGGGGCGTTGCAGAGGCCATAGGGCACCCTGTTCCAATGATACAAGCCGTCATGTATCACAAAGGCTGTTTTATCCTTTGATCTTTCTTCTAACTGGATCTGGAAGTACCCTGATTGAAGATCAAGTGTGGAAAAGTGGGTCACACCTGTGTCTCCAAAAATCTGCAGTGTTTCGTCTATACGTGGCAAAGGGTAAACGTCAGCCTTTGTGTGCCTGTTAATTGCTCTGTAATCGACACAAAAGGCATTTTGACCATCTGGTTTAGCCACAAGTACAACTGGACTGCTGAACTCTGAGTCACTTGGGCTAATGATACCTGCATCAAGCATCTCTTCAACCTGCTCACGAATGACCTTCCTGTCATGTGGATTTGCCCTATGAGGGTGACTGCGAATCACAGGTGTATTGGGTTCCAACTTGACAGAATGTTTGATCCCCTTTGCAATCCCAAGTTCAGAAGGCTTGGTAGCAAAGACATCTTTGTTTCTGTTCAATAGGTTGCAAAGATGTTGCTTTTGATCCTCTGTCAAAGTTGACTCAGAAAGGTCAATCTGATCAGAGATTTTTGAGGGGGTTGATGTATCTGCAGCAGTTCTTTTGTGAAACGTCTTTGGTTCTCTGCCAATACCATTTATCCCAGTAGGTCTTGGGTTAGGGTTTTCGTCAGAGTTCAAAGGCGAGATCTTAACATTTGATGGCAATGGCTGTAATCTTCCAACTGCTGTATTCTTGTAAATGGTAACAGGCTTGTCTGTTGGATTTATCAACTGATATGGTACACAAGTGTCTTTGGTTAAGACAAGTGTCCTTGAGCCAACTAAGCCCAGTTTATCCAGAACCGATGTGCTCTGTATCATACCTGTCATATTGAAAGGTAAAGATTTACGGGGAAAAGTATCTATTACAGCTTCACTGTAGGCTGGAATAGTCACCCTTGTGGCTGCACAAACAACAGATCCAGAATGTAAGGTCAGCTTATTTCTTCGGAAATCAATGACTGCTCCATTGTCCCTCAAGAAGTTGTTGCCTAAGACAACCTTATGGGTCAATCCATTAATGACCTGAAAGTTTACTTTGACAGGCTCATTGTCTACTGTGATCTTTAAAGTAGTTTTCCCGCATAACTCAGGGTCTCTCCATTTATGGTTGTTATTAGCCCATAATCTGATGCCCGAAGCCTAAGTTGTTTTGGATTTTCTCTGTTAAGTTTGTCGAAAAATGACTTGGATATAGCACTTACACTTGCTCCAGTATCAACTAGGGACAACACAGGAGTATTGAAAATTTTAATTGGGACCAGATTATCTGGATAAATCAAGTGGTTATCTGATTGAAGATAAGCTAACCTTTGCAACAATTTGTTCGTCTTACTAAATTTCTGGTCTCTAGAATTAGAGAAATTTTTAGTACCACCATAATTTCTGTCAATAAATTGATTATGCCTACCAGGTCTATAGTGGTTTTGTCTTCCCCTGGCAGGCTCTATTCGTTTAAATTCTGTTTTTCCCAAGAGCATTGTTGTTGGGCCCCTCTGTTTTGATTTCGCCCACCTTCATTGTTTGGATAACCATCAGTTTGGTAATTTTGATAGCCACCGTCTTGGTGATAACTACCATCTTCATTATTTCCTTCTGAAGGTGGCTCTGGAGAAAAGTTTCTCTGCCCACAATTATGTGGTGCTCGACAGAAACGTGCAAAATGCCCAACTCGATTACATTTGAAGCATGTGATGTTTTCAAATTTTCTGACTTGATGACCTGTGACCTCTGTCTCTGATGTGTGACCTGGGGTGTGACGCTTGGCACAGAGGAAAGATATTGGAGCATGTTGAGGTGGAGGATTACCTTTGCTCATCTCAGGTGGGTTTGTCGACTCGTATTCACCAGAAAGATGTCCCAGGATTTCTTTGAGAGCCAATATTTGACATTTCAATGACTCAATTTCTTCTTTTAACTGAAGGCCAGATTCCTCCAAGCTGGAGATATTTGATTGGTGTTCAACATTCATTCTAGCTGCCACCTCAATTAATTTGGCACACTGGATTGTGGCCTGTAAATCTGGGGGGTTTTGGATGATGACCTGGAACTGAATCTCCGGTCTCAACCCTCTTATGATCAATAACTTGGTAATGTTTTCATCCTTATTAAGTTTAACACATAAACTCTGAATGTCAAAGATATATGATTCACAGCTCTCACTGGGACCTTGGACCCTGTTGAATAGCATCTGCTCATCTGCAAACTGACTCTGTTGATTCAAATACTTCTGATTGTAAGCTTCGAGAAGGTGTTCCCATGTATTCCTTTGATCTTCACGCAACAAGGTAAACCAAAGCTCTAAAGCATCCTTCAGTAACAATCGAAAATGATTAACCTTGTTGTCATCCGCAATATTATGCAAATTGCAAAAACAGATGAACCGATCTAGAAATAGGCGTGCATTCTCTGTTGTGTGGCCTGCGAACTTATCGGGCCGGGTAGAATTGATCAAAGACATGTTCAATTCATTCATGTGATTTTGTTGGTCCTAATGTAATTGTTGTTCATCAGCTTTTGCCTGATCTACCAGAGTTAAGTTATCTGGATTTCCCCATTCGGCCAGGTTATCTCGTTGATGCAAGTAAACAACAGGATGGCAAATAAAATTCTTTGATGTAAAGCACAATGTCTACTTGAACTCAAAATCACAAACTTTTCACAAAATACTGTACAAAGAAACCACAGGATATCAACAAATATATGTCACAAATATTCAATCCATTAACATCGATGTAAACTACTAAAAAGAAAATCAAAGTCAGTGTATAGTCAAGACACAACGAACTGATCAAGAAATACCAATGGAAAACCCACAAAAGACACAAACATTCACTTGTTTCAAGGAAACACCTCCACAAATGGAAATGTTGGGAAAACTGGGGTATTAACTTCCCTTCAATGGATCAAGTGTAGCAAAAGATCTGGTTTTACACTTGAAAGTAAAACATAAAGAAAACTAGCTTAAAAGAAACTGAAGCCAACTGAAGAATGTATCACTTTCTATTTCGAGAAAGTAAAAGACAGAATCTATGTCGACTGCATTCACTTCACCAGAAGTGTCTGAGAAACAACTTTAGAGAATAACTTCCAGGTGTTGGCATCACAATGAATGAAGACAGTGTGCAAGTGCCCTGCTTCTTGAAGAATGGTGATAAGATGACCTCGAAATGCGAAAGGCAAATGTCAGTGTGAGTCACAAATCTATAACAAAATACATGTACCAGACCTGTGTATACTATTGAATTCCTGAATTGACCTTGTCCTTAATAGTGAGGTCACGATGCTATCTGTAATCTAGAAGTGAACTAAGGAAAGTCAAAATGTTTTCTCAAGATGTAGTGTTTGGTTATATAATTGTACTGCAGAAGGGAAAGGACATCATTACAACTCCAAAATTTGTAACTTCCTACTACAAGTCAGAGTTAAAGTTTGAATTCACTAATATTCAGTGCACTGAAATGCTCATACAACACTGCTGAATGGTGTGTGCATATTTAATTAGTTCCCAAAATATGCTATAAAAACTCAGATATTTAGAATGTAGGATTAGATACATGTACAACATAAACTATGACATTGGGATGTAACTAGATATCAAAAATTGGCATTCATGCACAAACAGGGTCCAGAAAATCAACATGTGGTAATAGCAGTGTTTCGTGTACATGCGTTGTGTGCTGTTCAGTCATATAAGATAAATGTCGCTTTGTGTCAATAACTGTACATGTACATGCAATTGTATACTGCGCATGCTTAACATGAAATGAGCAAGTCTGCTTGAAAAATATGTAGCCCATGATCTCTGACATTTAATTTCTTTTAGACACCTACCCTCATTCAGAGAAGTCAAACTGAAAGCTTCGCACAATACAAGGGGTTAAATGTCAAGTCCGGTTAATACATGACAATCACTGGGTGTCAGTTGAGTACATGCAGTATTCATTTGAGGGGATGCAAGTAAATGGTTATCTGATGGACACAACAACCAAAAACGTGGTTAAATGATCTCTACTGCAGCAAATACATGTGCAATAGAAAATTTATCAGAATATAAGTGCCAATACTGTGTCAGAGTTCTGTTCTGTCCAGGATTCAACGACCATGTTAAAAGCTTGCTTTTAGCTTGGGTCATATAGCAGACACCCTTCAAGGTCAGGGGTCAAATGGCCACTTCTTCAAGCTGGGGAGCCAATAAACAGGGCAATTTTGGTAGAGCAGAGGCCGGAAACGATGCGCCCAGAACGTGGAACTATCCTGACCGTTTGACACGTATGGATATGAAATTCTTTGGACAACGGCTGTCAATTGAGCGTCGGATCTCAGGACGCTTACATATACTGGTCTTCACAATGACTCAACCTAGGAACAAACACAACAGTGATTTTCAATAGATAATTTTGTTTATATAAAATCAACTTCAAATATCATGCACAAATACATCATTTATAAAACAAGGCATGCGGCTTGTTCAATGATCATGCAATAAACATTATGTCATTTCAGTTGTAAAAGAATACTCAATATGTAGTTTCCAAACATTGATTTGGCAATGCGTCAATGTTTTAACTGTAATCCTGGTTCAAATATGTGTTGGCTTTGGGTCAAATGAGACTACTACTCTGCTATGGTTTCCTAAATTTATGACATACGCCAAATCTTAGAGAGTATCTCCTGAAACTTAATGTGGGGAAACAGCTCAACAATCAGACGATAATTTGGTCACTTGTGCGTGTTCCCGAGCCAACTTTTAACTACCTTTTGACAATAATATGAATTGACCAATGATCGGCCATAAACAACCAGGTTACAGTAGCCCATTAACTGAAAATTAAATGCATTGCCAAGCAACAACAACATCAAACAACAACACAGGAGGTTTCCCCGTTAGGTATGTGCTGGGGACTGCCTTGGTCTGCACGGGACTTAATCACTTATAAACAGACCATCTCCCATAATATCAACCGTGCAACCAGCCTGGCAGCCCCCTGCACAAATTCACTCTGATGTTGTTACCAGCAAATATCTAAAATTTCATTAAACTAAAACTTCTCACATTGAAT
This sequence comes from Hanleya hanleyi, assembly GCA_036873755.1. Lineage (NCBI taxonomy): Eukaryota > Metazoa > Mollusca > Polyplacophora > Lepidopleurida > Hanleyidae > Hanleya > Hanleya hanleyi. Next base: position 37,575 of record JAVTVY010006310.1, read on the forward strand.
ACATGTAATAAAATCTGTTATCAAAATTTACTTACATTCCTCTTGCTTTTACTCTACTGAAACCCAGCTACAAACAGTTCAGTTTCTAACAAATAACTGGCGCATTAACTTTTGATAACTCAAGTGATGACTTCAGTCCGCTTTGCAGGAAAGAGAAGAGGCAGATTTCACGCTTCGCTTCCGTTTTATACCCCGACTTGAACTATATTTTATTAATTTTCTTTGTTCGAGTGCAAAAGTTCCAGACACATTCTCCACTGCCATTGTTTAACTCTGAAAGTGCTGTCATCATTTTAGGCACTGATTTTGAGCATATCACTGTCACCAATGTACTGGTGGAGTGTACTTTAGATGTCCTGCATTTCGCTATCAAATGTATGGCAGAGGTATTGGCAGCTATGCCTTTCTGATGTAATGGAGAATGTATCTGTCACTCTGTATTTTAACCCTCTTTCTACTGTTTCTGTACCAAAGTACTGAAAACTCAGTTGTGAACAAACAGGACTATCTTGGCCAATTAAAATGCCAAAATGAACACCAATATTTCTGTCAGAGTTTAGTTAAATGCTTTTCCAACTGTTTCTGGAACTTTCTTCGCATATTAGTTTCCAGCAAATTATACCAAGTGTATAGACATCTCTGACACATGGCGGGTTAATTTAACTGACATTCAACTGAACCATTCTGCACGGACACAGAGCCAGTATTTTGTGTATATTAAGCTCTTTCTCATGCCATGACTGAACTATGGTGAGATTACCTATCATCGGCTATTGTATTCAACTGGATTTCACCATGCAATAATAACAATCGTGTCTGGAAACTGTTGTTCCAAGTCTCACTGTCATTTCAAGCATTTAAAACATTCATCATAATACTTGGCACTTCAACGACTGAACCTGTAGTTCAGTTAAATTACACATGTTACAATATATCTTAAATCATTTAACTTCCAGTCCAGTATCTCAAAATTTCAGTTCAATATTTTCACCAAATATTAACTTTCTTTTTACGCAACAGCCACAGATAAATCATTCATATATTAAAATTATGAAATTAACATTTCAATTAGTACATACATGTACATGTATAATTTCCACTCATGACACACCTCCGCTCCGGGGAGCTACTTGTCCCAAGTAGCTGTTAACCTCGGTTACGATTAAGAAGCGAGGTTATAGTCCAATGACAATTAAAGTCACTATTGGATATTGTTTCGGTGATCACCTTCTGTGAAGACACCAAAGAAATCCATTGTTCCACAATCCATGAAGGCTGAGTGTTTTGGACACATCACGTAGCAATTTCATGTTGTTAGCGTTTATCCATGTTGTTAGCGCAATCTATGTTGTTAGCGTAATGTGACCTCACATTCGGTCCTTCGCATCATGGCATGTTGAGTGATGACGACTGGAGTAGAGGAAAGTTCATCCGCGTCACATTTCACACATTTGCTGGACGACACATTTCACTATTTATTCCAAGTGGGAAAAGTTCATCCAGATTAGCACAAGTAGTGTCTATGGAATCTCAATGTTCCTTGGATTATAGTATTGTCAATGCCTCATTGATCACAAAAAAAAACACACCTTAGTTTTCCTTCCGAATACACACGCGCACATAGATGATAAATCATGTGGAAGTTGATTTTGATTTCTCAATGGTGTTACAATGAACATCACATGAACATTATGGAAGATATTTCAAAACTGTTTGTCTTTACTGGGACTTGTTAAAAGAAATATAAAAAATTATATATATATATAATTGTTGAATATATAGTAAGATTATACGATTATATATTGGGATATATGAATGCACAATTATTCGCATGCACCGACTTTCTCAATAAAGTCTGTTACCTCCTCCCAATGATCGGAACCGACGTCTACAGTTATGTCCTCCCGGAATGCCTGGAAAGGAATCAACGTCCTTTCCGATGATTATGGTAGAGGTGCCCAAGAATTTAAATTAATTTTCAAATGTGTGGGCCTTCACACATTCATTGTTAATTTTAAATCTCATTGAATCCTAAGACAATTTATCACCAAAACTCATCAAAAATACATATGTTGCTGATGCTATTGAAAGTCAATTCTGATGTTAGGCATACTGACAGCAGGAAATTCTTTACGACTAGACTATTCTGTTAATGCGACCAAGGTGACCTGTGAAGTCACAAACCATCAAAATGTACGATGCCGATCACCATACATGTTCTCACCATACTAACCTACAAGGAGGCAGGGTCTTTGCATCATAACAGGAACAGGTGCAATCCAATCATTGAAATAAGGTTATCAGCATTTATAATATATCAA